>JAFBJU010000736.1:399146-499265 GCA_016785305.1 Colistium nudipinnis | reverse complement strand
CTGGGCCGGCGGTGCGTGGTGTGGGGGGGCGGCCGCGGGCGGGAGGGCGGGGGGGGGGGGGGGGGGGGGGGGGGGGGGGATATCGCTGTTTACATCCCAAAACATGGACAGTGACCAGAGATCCGGCCCCCCTGGTCTGGAAATACTGGCTGTGGTTGAATGATGATCCTGTTGCCACCTGTTCACATTATTTCCCCTGATGTGCCCAAAGTGATTGATATTTATTTATTTGGGGGAGGGGGAGGGGGCGGTGGGCGGGGGGGGGGGGGGGGGGGGGGGGGGGGGGGGGGGGGGGGTTGGGTTCTGATATTTGCTTTTGTGTTGCAGCGCCTCAGCCGGGATCCGCGTGGAGGTGGGCAACGTCGGCCTGCCCGCCCTTTTTCCCGAGGAAGACACAGTAAGTGGATTTTCCTTTGCACCCGTTTGGCGAAGCCTGATCACGAATATTACGTCCGTCCGGACCCCCGTCCCGCTGCCCCTTTTTTTTTTCAATTCCATATTATCCCCCCACGCCAACCCCACCCCAACCCCCCCCTCCCCCAGTAGGGCTTTTGGCCAAATAAAAAATAATAAAAAAAAAGCAAAGAAAAGAAAGCAGAAAGAGAAAACAATGGATAATAGATTCGGTTATTTACAGCAGAGATCCAAAAGAAGCATGCTTACGTGAGGGGGTGTGAGAGGAGGCGTTGGCACCTGGAGACAATTATTTCTGATTGCTATTGATTACGACCTTATCAGACCCCAGCAATTAAGCAAAATTTTGGCTATGGGCGCACAAAAGTCTACCCCTCCCAACACTTTCCCCGCTACAAACCCATGTATGTCTCTGGCAGACAAAATGTTTTTTTTTTTTCTAAACTTCTTTAAGAAAGAATAAATACTACTCTAAACCCATCTATTTGAAAACCAAAGGGGTGGATTCAGCGTTAATTTCATGTATGAGTGTCAGTGGACGGCCTTCAGGCCTCAGTCAAGGAACCTGTGGGCTGCGAAACGTTGCTGAAACTCAGCTTCCATTGGCCAGTACGTGGTGTGTGTGTGTGTGTGTGTCTCCCAAAGCAGAGAGGCGCACAGAGATCAGTTTATTGCATTTAATTAAAAAAAACTGTTGCAGTAAGAACAGAAAACACAACCGAGGTACCTTTTTTTTTTTTGGCTTTTCATCGTTTCAGTATCCAACGTACACATGCTGTGCTTTTTAGGACTGAACCGAGACTTGGCCCGAGAGGCTGGACACAGGTCTCGGAGAGTTCAGGGAAAACACTGCTTTTCAATGGAGGTATTTGGCCCACATGCAGCTGGAACCGTAACAAACCACCGAGGAGCCAACTTAGACTGTGATTTTTCCCCTCCAACCTTGTGAGCCCTGAATTATCTTTTCCTAAATCCCAAAGTCAAATCCGCATAAGCCGTTGATTCGCCGTCCGACGGTCCAGGGGTCGTGTTTTGAGGTCGCGTTGACAGTGTGTGTGCGTGCGTGCGTGCCGGCGGAGACGGTTATTAAATGAATACCTGGACATTTCTTGCATTATATTAGAATGCGCTGCTCCCATATCTGCCATGAAATTAGAAAGTAAGCCCAGGTGATGGGCATAAACACTGGAAGCGAAGGGGGGCGGCGGGGGGGGGCCCGGGGGGAGCGGGGGGGGGGGCGGGGGGGGGGGGGGGGGTGACAGTATGCACCCGACTCATAGAATGAGGTCAACTCTGTTTGTCTGTTTCCATTCTGGAGGATATATTGAAACACATTGGCGCTGATCACCGGGAGGCGACCCAAAAACAAAACGAGCGTCGCCCCCTCTGTGCGTTTAATTTCATTTTTAATGACTCTTCCCGCCCTGAGGCCTTCTTCCACGCGAGTCGTCCAAACACAACAAGCCCCTGCCTTGTTTCTCCGCCTTCGGCCCCATCCCGTACCACACATTGCGGCGATCAGACCTGCCTTGCCGTGACAACAACGCGGACGGTGTGGACCTGGACCGCTCCACAGAGAGTGACTTCGGGGCGTGTTCGGAGCCCAGTGTGAGTCTTTAAAAGGAGGAAAGGGCCCTTTGGGGGGTCAGGCTCTGGAACTGTAAAGGCCACCGTGTCACGGCGTCCAAAAACATCACAGCGGTGCATCAGATTCCTGAGCCTGAGCCGTCCGCTGAACCCTCCTCCGCTCACCGCCTCGGGCTCCGGCCCGTTTCGTCTGGGCTCAAGTGAGTTTGAGGTAGCCAAATAAGTTGCAAGTCCATTTCTTTTCTCACTGCGTTGCAACGTTGTGCCGCCTCACTCTATATAAACGAACCCCTAATCCGTTCTATTAATGTATTAATTTGAGCGCCGCGTTCTGTGATTTTTCCCAATTTCCCTTTGAGCCTCAAAGTGAGGCGCGGACTCATCTGTTTCTCCCATGCCAGGGCTATTTTATTCCGATTTTTTTTTTCCACAGAATTACGCTAATGAAAAGGCAGTAAGTGGATAACGTAATAACATCATTACCGGGGTGCCGGTTTCGAATTCAGCATTTTTTTTTTTATCTCATCGCCGCAGCTGTGGCGGTGGCCGGGTGGGGAGGCCAGGTAGTAAACCAAAAATAAATAAAACCAAAAAAAATGGAGGAGGACGGGACCGGCTTTTTCGTTATCGGCACGCCTTTGAGAGCCACGGCATCGCCTGGTGCTGCGGCGTCTAAAGGACGCGGGCAATGCTTCGAGAATTCGAGGGTGGTCATCTGGGCCCCTGGGGAGAAGCCGTTATCGGAGAGCTAAAAATAGTCTCGTCGGTGAATTGGATATTTGAACCTGCTGCGTGCACCTGGGCCTGCGGACACAAAATGTGTCGTTGTCGCACGTGACCAGAGCGAGCGAGGTCGTCAGTTTTTGATGCGTTGGAAAAGAATGGCAGCGAAAGCTCACGCACGCGTGCAGAACGCCATTGTGACTGAGGATAGCGATCGGTATAACTCGTTTTCTATCCCTGGATCGCGAAGATTCCCCCCCCCCCCGACTCGAGGGGGGGGGTCCTGCGATTGACTATATCGATGAGTCCCTAACTCGAGCCTCTGCCCTTTTTTTTTCCCCCTCTCCGTTTCCGTGTTTTCTCGCCGCTCCGGTTCCCTTTTCGAAAGCAGGTCACTTGTGCAGGAGTGATGCCTCCGCTGACGCTAAAATGACAGGTTACGGGAGAGAGGTCGCCCCTCGAGTCGTTTCGGTCCGAACTTGTGGGGGGAGAATAACGTTTGCTTTTAAATCATCCGCACGGATGTCTGGTTGAGTGACAGTGGCGCAGTTATGTGCGTGACCTCCAGCGCGGCTGACCCGGCTGCTTTTTTACTATAATTCATTTTTTTTTTGAAAGTGCAGCATTTCACAGAAAGTCACTGTGTTAAAGGTTATCTCTGTGAAGAATTGCCCCATTATCCGCATCATACCACTGTAAGTGGCGGGGGGAAAAAACAAAACAAGTGGAAACCAGATGTTAGTGTCCACCTCCACAAAACAAAGACTTGCTGCGCATTCGAGAGAAAGTGAAATGACCTCCTTTTTCTTTTTTTCTTATTTATTCCCTGGAGACACCATATATACAAACGTAAACCAGAATCGGCGTTTTCTCTTTTAAAAAGATCTCGGGAGTAATTTTACAGAAGGACGTATCTACAAATGTATATTATTATAATCACAGTTTGAATATGACACAAAACAGAGCCAGGGGGAAATCAGTGCACAGGGAGGGAGAGAACGGAGAGAACAGAGAGAAGAGGAGGAAAAAACAAACAAAAAAACATTTCACTTCACCCAATTCGCAACACTCACTCACTCACTCGCACACACAGAATGCCTTTTTTCTTCATACACACATTGGGAAACACAAAAGTTGTATCGTTCATACAATGCTGCAGCATGGCTTTTGTTTCAAGGTTGTGGACTTAGGCAGACGCATATAAGAGCGTGAGAGAATTAAGAGGAGTGAATTCGGAAATCCCATGCCGGTGTTTTGCATAGGTCGTGTTTCCACGTTTTGCACCAGAAACGAAAAAAAAAAAGAAAAAGAAAAGTAGAAGTGCTATGATCCTCGCCAATCTACCAACTACATTGTGAGAAAGTAGTTTTGTAGAATAAAAAAATAAAAAAAAAGAAAGCCGACGAACCTCCGACACTGCGCGACCCCGGCAGCGCCAGGGAGGCTTTAAGCACTCGTTGACCTCGATCCTGGAAACTTTCCTGTGAACACAGATGTTTCACGCGAAGGTTTCCAGGACCGTTTCAACATCGCCTCCGGGCGCACACGTGTGTGTGTGTGTTGTTGTGTGTAGTTTAAAGGGACCTGAGCTGCATGTGTGTGTGTGTGTGTGTGTGTCATTGTTGTGTGTTGTTTAGAGGTCCGGAGCTGCAGGGGTGTGTGGGGGGGGTGCGTGTGTGCGTGCGTCTGTGCGCGCGTGGGCGTGTGTTGTTTGCAGCCTGCACGTGTGCATGTGTGTGTGTGTGTGTGTGTAGCAGCCTACGTGCAAACGGTGTGTACCCCTTTGGAAGGAACAAACTACTTGGACATTCTGGTAAAAGCCTATGAGCCCTGATGGCAGAAGCACGTACGCGAGGTGTGAACACACAAAAAGGCGCCCGCGTGGACACTCTTGGACCCGTTCCGAGTGTTTGAACAACACGCTGAGCCGCGTGTCGCAAATACGCAAGCTCAAATAAGAACAGATAAGGAAATGGCAGATGAATGGTAGGAACAGCATTGCACTTAGTCCCTGGTTGTGTTTCTGTAGGTTCCACGAGCGTTCCTGAGCTACGGCTACACAACTCCGGTGCTCCTTCTGATTCTTCTGCACACAGTTCACTTCATATTTAATGATGAAAAGAAAAAAAAAAGAAAAAAAAAAAGCAAATAAACAGGAAAATATGAACATTTTCTCCCCCCCAGCAAATCATATCGTGGACAAAAGGTCCTCTGTGGCCGCTGATGACGGACCACCACAGAAACCAACACCTTCAGATGCCCCGTGTGCGATTGCGGGGAGAATTGGTGGCAAGCTGCAACTTCAAGAAAGCAACAAGAACCATTGATCAGACAAAAACGCAGCGTGGGAAAAGCGAAAATGATCAAGGTATTTATCCAAAAGTTCTAAAAATAAATCGGGAGTCGATAACAAAGACTTGGAAACTCATCGTGGAAAGGAAGCCATCCAAAATCGAAATAAATAGAAAGAAAACAAGAAAATAAAATCACATTCAACATGGCCACACTCAAGGCCAGCTCTACATTTTAACCTTAATTCTTTTTTGACACAGCTTCGGGGGAGGGTCCTTGCCCTCGGATGGCGGAGTGCATGCTGACTGCGTGAAACATTTGCCAAGACACAGTCTGCCTCCTGACGTGTAGCACCGGTGGCACGCACGCACGCGCACGCGCACGCACACGCACACACACACACAGTGACGAGTGAGTCTGCTATAAGGGCTGTGTAGAGCAGAAGCTGATGCAAAAAAAAAAGCAGAGGCTGATGAAAAAAAAAAAAAAAAAAAAAACATCTTACTTTACTTTTTTTTGAAGCCGTGATATGTGCCGGGAGAAAAATGGTCCCCCGGCACTCCAATGTTTGCAGAGGATGAATTCGGCGGTTGCGGTTCATCGACCGTTTTCCCAGCTCCATATTTGCGATACATTCATAGTTCATGGCATCTTCTGTCTTATTTAGTTCACAAGGCGGTTTGAGTTTCAAGGGTGAGGAGAAAATTTGGCCGGCATAGTGTAATGGTTTGGCACGGCTCAGACGGACGCTGGTCAGAGGGGAGTGCATGCTGACAGCGTGAAACATTTGCCAAGACACAGTCTGCCTCCTGACGTGTAGCACCGGTGGCCCGCACGCACACGCACACACACAGTGACGAGTGAGTCTGCTATAAGGGCTGTGTAGAGCTGAAGCTGATGCAAAAAAAACAAAAACAAAACATCTTACTTAACTTTTTTTGAAGCCGTGATATGTGCCGGGAGAAAAATGGTCCCCCGGCAGAGGATGAATTTCGGCGGTTGCGGTTCATCGACCGTTTTCCCAGCTCCATATTTGCGATACATTCATAGTTCATGGCATCTTCTGTCTTATTTAGTTCACAAGGCGGTTTGAGTTTCAAGAGTGAGGAGAAAATTTGGCCGGCATAGTGTAATGGTTTGGCACGGCTCAGACGGACGCTGGTCAGAGGAGGACTTGTTTTTTTTTTTCGCGGATGGACGCCATGCAACAATGTGGATGTTAGAATAAACAGTTCAAGTAAGTTCAGACGTGTTCCACAAGATGGACTGAGGCCGGGTTCCACCAAAAACGCGCAACCCTGAGGCGCTACTGGCACTTACGACATTCAATTTACTCCTTCATACGTGTGTGTGGGGGGGGGGTGTATATATATATATATGTATCTCTCTCAGATCTGGGGGGTCTCTTCCGAAATTCCTCGAGCAGTTGTTTGTTTTCGTCTTTCCCGCGACGCGGCCCTGTCACTTCCTCCTCGCTCCGTCCTCCGGCTCTCTCTGCTGTTTTATGAGCCTCTCGATCTCGGCCCCGAGGGTCTGTAGACTCTCCTGCCAAAAGACAAATAAGACGCTTGGACTCAAATATGACATTTAGGTGGCGGTGTGCCTGCGAGACCAGTGTGCTGTGTCTACTCTTTTGTTTTCCTATTTCCGCAAAAGGTTTTAAGTATGAATGACATTTATCTAGTGACAGTGGAAAGAAAAAAAAGATTAGGAAAAAAAGTCATTATATTTATTACTACTCAATTAATAATAATAACAATAACAACAACAACAATAATAATAATAATAATAATAATAATAATAATAATAATAATAATAATAATAATAATAATAATTTAGTTTGAATTATTAATAAATGATAAATGTTGTTTTGTTCGAGACTTGCTGCAGAAAGCACTTCACCTCCGCTCGTTCTTGGAAAAACAGTAACCACAGGATTGGGGGTGGGCAAATCGGAATGTTCCGAATCGGTGAGTGTGAAGCCCTGTTATCGTCTGTTCATTGTGTCCACGGGAAGTGTTTTTACTGCCACTCATCTTTCATCCACAGAAAGAAACTCCTCCCACCTCCGAATTCCCCGTCTCGGTTTTGGATCTTCTACGCAGGCCGACGGTAAGACAATGTCCGACAATATGGAGACTACACACAGCTGCTTGTTGGCCACACAACAATATTCATTTAGTACGTCTCATGCGTCACAAACGGCGAGATAGGAACATCCCGGCCGTCCTAATGGCACACAGCGGACGGAGAAGCATTTATTGAAACTGAATTGTTTATCTGCGGCGCATTAAGAGCTTCGATAAGTGCTTTCTAGTTTAGCCTTGTATTAACTGTACGTTGCATTTTCACTCGCCGCACTTGATATCCAGGAGGATTAAGGTTAGACTTAATCAGCGAGACGTTGACGAGCAAAACGCGGCCCTGATAGATGTTCCCTTTATTGGCGGACCAACTGGAACCGGAGAAAATCCATATTTCCTTGTTTATGAACAATGAATTAAAAAAAATAAAAATAAAAAATCACGTGAAAGGAGTCTGTAGTGGGGGGGAAAAAACTATATGTAGCAACGAGACAATATAGTAGAAGTAAATATTGTGGAGCTTTTTGCAGCTATTGATATTTTTCTCTGGAATGTGTTTCTCTTTATAATCTTCAGGACAGCTGGGGGAAATTGATGAAAATCTGAAAAAAAAAAATCTACCCTCAGTCTCCTGAGCTGGTGCGGCCGAGTGGACTTCGCGGAAGCAAGGTAAGGTTTCAGCATGAAACCAATATAGCATTTCAAAGCGCAACACAGTAAGTGTCTCCACTTAAAAGGAAGTGTGTATTTAACAACACGGCCTTTGCACACACATGCAAACACTTTAATAGAAAAAGGAAATGCGACCGAGGGCCTCCAAAATGATTGTGGCGCCGAAGATGGAGAATAACAGAATAACTCATTGCTAATCAAGAGGCTACAGTTTTCTGCATTCGCTAATTACGGCGAATGATGCATTCTGGGAGGGGAGACTGGCGGCGGCGGTGGCGGCGGACTTGCCTTCAGCGTGATGTTCTTCAGCAGCGTGTCCTCCAACACGGCCTGCAGCTTCCGGTTGATCTCCAGCGACAGATCCAGGGTCAGCCCGCTGTCCGCCGGGTGGGAGGTGTAGAGGGACGCCATGATGCCCCCCCGCCGGCTCAGGTTGGCCTTGTTAATGTCGGAAGCCTCCGATGACAGGGCCCCCGTCTCCTCTCTGAGCACATAGCTCTGGATGATTCTGCAAGGGGGGAGAAGAAAGGGAGTCAAACCACGTTCTTCAAAGAGGGAGGGGGGGGGGGGGGGGGGGGGGGGGGGGGGGGGGGGGGGGGGGACGCGTGGCGGCGTCTGCAGACTGTTGAGCAGAGGGGGAAAAAAAAAAATTGAAGAAAGTGGGATTTATAGGTGGGAGCAATAAAAGGCGTATCGAGCACCAAAGGCAGCGGACGTTGCCGGAATAGTAAATATCCCCGGTGGGATGGCTTATTGAACTCGGGTGGACGGCAGTCGCGGGGAGAAGGATTATTATTGTGCCAGTCAGAGGAAGGGGACAGAAAATGGAAAAAAAAACAAAACAATAGTCAATAGCAATGGCTTGAATGTTTGTCAGTAAGCAGATCAACAGAAGTGTACATTTGGTTATTTGGTCGTGCACGACTTTAAGATTTGTTTAATGATTTTTATTTATTTATTTTATCCAGGAGGGATTTCATTTAGTTTGCTTAAAAGTGTCAATGTTCATTGCAGAAATATGAAAAATATCTATATGTATTTATGTTTTTTGGATACATTTTTTCTCCCACTTACAATGCCTTAAGAGTAAGCTCACCATCAATGTTCCTTTTTCATGATGCCGTGTAATACCTTTCGAGTCCGTGTTTCATTTTCAACTTGATCATTGACAAAATATGTCCTTCTTTATTTCTTGTTATTTCATTTCACAGTTCTCGCGTCCCCCGCCATGAAGGAGGTTATAGATGGGTCGGTATGAAACAGTTCTATATATATATTCCCAGCGCAGCGCAAAGAACACCGACATACAAACGTGTGTCTATTTAAACTAAAAAAATGAGCAATGCCAATGTGAATCAAATCATTAGTGCGCCCTACAACGTTATCCTTTTCTTAATATGCAAACAAAGAGAAAAGGAAATGAACACAAGGCACTGGGGGAAAAAAAAAGAAGCAAAGACACGGCCAAGGAAATGAATGTTCATGCCATTTTTTTTTTTGTACGCCGGTATCAAAGATAAGAGAAAGATGAAGAGGGACGCAACTAAAACCCCCCCCCCCCTTTTTTTTAAATAAATACGTTTTTAACTTATACCTTCTCTTCATTTTCTCCTCAGACTAGTGCATTGTGGGCTGGTAAACGAGGGGTCATGTAAGATCCCAGCAAGGTCGCCGGTCTCTTCAGATGGGTGAGTAATTGATATTTTCCAAACCTGCTCGATCAACCTAAAGCACTGACCTGCAGCGCAAATAACCATCAGCCCCCCCGTTGTTCGTTTCACATTCAGGGTGCATTCAGAGGTGATTTTTTTTATTTTTTTATTATTGTTTAAGCTGAGTAACTGCAGGACGAACCGTTAAATGAGATTCTGCATTTCAATTTCTCACTCCCACTCAGTAAAAATCGGGATTTCTAAACCGAGCCAGGTGATGGCTATTCTCTGTGCGTATTATTGCATCTGTGAATTACAGTACACTGCAAATGATAGTGCTCGAGTTTGCGCGTTATATCTCGAAGAATATCAAAGTGCGGCAACTAGGGCGAGTCACGAGTCACGAATGTTGTGGAACCAATTTAGACAATTACCCTGACCTGCTTCAAAAGGTAATTAATATTTTCCCGTGGAACGGTCATTGTTTAAGGGCCAAGTAGTTGGGGAAAAAAAAAAAAAACAGCCTGGTGTTTAGTTAAGGGTTGAACATGTTGTGACAGGTGAAAAACCCCTTCGGAAAGGGTCGAACACATGCAGGTGACTTCTGTTAAAAGACGAGAGTTCGAAAACCTGAGAGGTTAGAATCAGAAATCGTTTTTCAAAATGCGTTTTAAAGGGCTTCTACGGACACTCTTGCAGTGGTCCTACTCGCACTCTGTCTTTCATAGAAGTCAACACAATATGAATGCGCTACATGAACCGCCTGGTGCAACGAATGCATTGTAGGTCAACATAGCCAAAGGGTCGATGATGCAAAAGGAAAAAAAAAAACGGAAGCTTGGCAAGCACTACAAAGAAGCAACTGGCCCCACCCGAACACACACACACACACACGCGCGCACGCACATACACAAACACCAGGGTTTGCACGGACAGATAAAATGAGACTTACCTCTAACTAGACTTGCGAGGGTCCGTATTTGGACCCCTCCCCCCCAGTTCCATCACGACAGTGTTTCGTGAAAAAAAACAAAACAAAAAAACAAAAAAACAAAACAAAAAAAGGTGACAGAAATTAAAGACGTGGCCACGTGGCGGGCAGACCGGCATGCGCGGCAAGGCGGAGGGACGGGGCACTGACAGGGGGCAGCCTAGCCTTTGTGTCGTCGCTCCCCCCCCCCCCCAAATGACAGCGTGAGCAATGAGGGCAGCAAGTCAAGCGAGCATGAAAAGTGCAGTTCAGAGCACAGCCCGCAGATATGTGGCGTGGGACCGCTATAAACCCCTCGTGCCAAAACGGAATGAAATCCGCGAGAGGAAATCAAAGCCCGACGGGATCCATGACGAGATACTTAAAACACACAGGTGTGAGCGGGCGAAGTGCAGCATGCTATACCGCTCTGATTTCCCGTTATTATTGATCCCAACCTTAACAGAGCGAAGAGAGACCTCATCAGGACCACTTGCAATCCTTTTTTTTTTTTTTTAAACCCAAGTCACAGGAGTGGATGCTCATAATAACCAGTTATTGGGGTTGAAGGATAAATTATTCTTATTTATTTTTGTGTCATTTATTACAAATCCCTTATAGTGTCTGTACAATGTAGACGATGACCCATGTCGGACTTCATAGTTTGCCTTTTTTTTTTTTTTTTGCCAGTTAACGCCAACTTGTACCTTTCACGAATAATAAAATAATTAGATGTTTTTTTTTTTTGGTTTTTTTTATTTAAAGCTGTGGCTGCGTTCATTCTTGTCCAGTTACGTTGCAGAAGGGCTTCAACCCGCCTATGGGAACTTAAAAGACGGGACAACTACCCCCAGAAGACAACAGGGTCATCGCGGTATGTTTCGTATCTGCAAAAATGAAGGGAAATTAACCGATTTATTCCACTGACCGCCCCACAAAAATTCTGCTTCGGGTTTACAGCGAGCTCATGTGCGCCAGGCCGTCCCGGAGGAATAGAGACAGAAAGGCAAAAAGGACAAATTCGCAACTGTCCGTATTCTGGCCCGGCGACGCCGCCACCGGCACCGCCACCCCCCCCCCACCGAGCGTCGACTTTCCGCAGCTAATTTGAGCCCGCGCGACCGTGGGATTCGTCCTGGATTTTAACTCTCGGATGTAGGTTGAGGCTAATGGATTCCATCCGAGCGTATAGGCTGGGAACCAAAGGAGACGGAGGGAAAGAGGACGCTAACGGGGGAGACAAGAAAAGGAAGATGTGCGTCCGTTGGAAAGCAGTCTTGCCATGTCTTTAAATCCTGTTGGCTCCACGAGATCACGCGAGAAAACACTATTTAATCCTGGCAGAAGTTGCGCTGTGATTAAGTTTGTCCAAAAAGCCCTTCGCGGCGTCTCTTGAGTTTGTGTGGTGCGATGAATATGGATGGAACATCTTTAAGGATCCATACTGAGAGACCCCCCCTCCCGCAACCCCCCACAGCCCCCTCGAACTCGACTATAAATAGCTGTGAGGTAAGTTTGTCATTAATCACAAGTGCAGAGTTTGCAGGTGTTGGGATCTAAAAAAAAAAAAAAGAAAAAAAAGAAATAACACTGAATGAGAGCCAAACTGTGCGTGAAAGCGTTGACCTCCTGTCAAGGTCAAGGGCTGGGGTGTAGTGTGCCAAAAAAAAAAAAAAAAAAAAAAAAAAAAAAAAAAAAAAAAAAAAAAAGCGCTAAATTATAAAATGAGTGGAGAGGAAAAAAAATATTCCACCGCCGTGCCAAGCGGTTCGCGCTACACACGAGGGGCTCCTTCTCTTTGACGGAGAGGTCACAGCAATTGGGGGTTAGAACTTGAACTGAGTGAGAGTGAGGAATGAGGCGCGGCGGTGCGTCCTGAGCCTGCCCCCGGGGCGTGCTGTCCTAACCGATAATGAAAAGCGCCGAGACGCCGAGGACCTGCATTCCTAACCCCCCGGATTCAATGTTAAAGTCGCTCCTACCAATCGAAGCGATCGTATCGCAAGCGTCGCCGCGCGCTTCGTCCCCAGCGCTACGTGGGCGTTGCCACTCACTTGGTCTTTTTGCGTATCTCCTCCACCAGCTGCTTGACGTGATCCTCCATGAACTCGATTTTCTCCTGCTTGCGCGCCAGGGCCTTCTGCAGCCGGACGATGCGCTCCACCAGCACGGCCTTGTCCACCTCGGGGAAGCTGTCCACCGCCACCACCGACGGGCTCGACAGGCTCTCCGGCGAGCGCTCCTCCACGCCGCCGCTTCCACCGTGGCGCGCGTTCAGGGAGCCTGGGGAGACGTCCGTCAGGTTTAACGTTCATTCATCATGCGAAAACTCGCCGTGAACTCGGCGCCACCTTTTCGATGAGCATAAAAAGTAAATAGTCCCTATATTTGC
Source organism: Colistium nudipinnis (assembly GCA_016785305.1). Lineage (NCBI taxonomy): Eukaryota > Metazoa > Chordata > Actinopteri > Pleuronectiformes > Rhombosoleidae > Colistium > Colistium nudipinnis. Next base: position 486,479 of record JAFBJU010000736.1, on the reverse strand, counting down.
CCTTATATCGTTTTTTCTTTGTTGTAAAAAAAAAACAAACGCAAACAAAAATGCTTTATGTGGCAACTACTGGAAAATATTACCCTTGTATTTTTTTATTTTATTTTTTTGAATGATACTACTAGTGTATGTGTTAAATACTAACCAAATCCAGGAGCAGTACCTGAGGAACTAGAGCGACTGCCCATACTGCCGGCATCCTTGTCGCAGCCTCCGTTCTCGGTGTGCTCCAGTCTCTTGCGGGCTGCAGGGGAGGAAAAATTCAAATTCAAATTGCAAATAATTGGTTGAGGTGTACGAACCAGGGAGAAGCCAATCTTTTTTTTTTTTTTCCCCCCCCCCCCCATTTGTGAGACTGGAACGAGGGGGAAACATTTAGCGGATGAATGTCAATAAGCTTATTAGGGAAGCGTCGAAGGAGTCATTTGCTGTGGAGTAACCCACTGATTTGTCAAGCACTCCTTTCCACACGTATTGTCTGCACAAAGCCGACAATACTGACTGGACCATTTCAGACAGTGAACGTCAAAGCCAAGCATCAGTCGGCACCACTTCTTTGCGTGGATCCTAGAGCAAATGGGTGGAGGCCCTGTAGCTCAATTATGCAGAGCATCATCCAAGCAGGAGGGGGAACATTAGCCTTCTGTGCACCGCGCATATCTGTACTCTCACCCTAGATGTGTATAAGAGCCAGCTCTCACCCCCCCCCGCCCCCCCGTTTCTAATTATCTTGCACTTTCTCCTCTTAATCTGAACGTGTGACCTCAATTGAAATCCCCAGTACAGACAACAGTCTTTCAACCGAGCCACTCCATATTGAAGATAAATGCGAGTGAGAACGCATGATGGGAAACCGATAAATTTGAATATATGGATACATACATACGCAAATTGCATGTTCACTTTGGCAGGCTTGAGGATTAATGGTGATTAAAAAAAAAAAACAAAAAAAAAACGTTTCGCTAATTAAACTCAATATAAGCGGCTGTATATCAATTCATCGACTGTACTTAAAATGTGACGGTACTGAACCATCGCTGCCGCGGCAACATAAATCTGTTAGGCGGAATTGTTTTTTATGCTTTTTTTTTTTTTTTTTTTTTTATTTTTTTTTTTGTAATTTATTGCACCCTACACGTGTGTTTTCCCACTGTAAAAGCTTGAATTACGCCCGTCGTAAAAATCCCCCCCCCCCCCCACCTTTAATTTGAAATTTTACACATTCATGTTGGATTCAATCGCTGAGCTATTTCATTGGACGTAGAAAATTGTCCAATGAGCGACAGCTCTCACAAAGGCAATAATCTGAGCGCGTGGTTCCGGCCCGTGACGGAGCGGCCCGTGCACGTGCTGGTTTTCCTGACCTTGGGTCAGCTGTTTGGTCAGGTCCTTGATGTTGGCCGCCTGCTTCCTTTTCTGCGTCACCAGCTCGTCCCTGATCTCCTCCACTCGGGTTTTCAGCTGGGCCACCTCGGCCTGCAGTGCCGCGCGCTCCTCCTGCAGGCCCCGCACCTCCTGCTGCCTCAGCACCTCCTCCTGTTTCAGCTGCCGCGACTGACACGTACGCGGAGAGGAGGGGGATAAAAAAAAATGACAAGATGACAGAAACCCGCAGCAAGGTACTCGTCCGCCATTCTGGGGATTTGGGTTCAGCCACGCGTCACTCATGCGTGTCCACTCTTGCGTCACCCACCTTGTCGTCCAGGAGCCTGTTGGTCTCCTCCAGCCTCGCCTGGAGCGCCGCGAACTGGCCGTTGAGCTGGTCCAGCTGAGACTGCAGCCCGTTGCTCTCCGACTGGAGCTGGGCGTTCTTGCTGCTCAGCTTCTCGGTGAAGCCCAGCAGCTCGGCCTCTCGCTCCCTGCTGCCCTGCACGTCGCGCTGCAGGTCGGTCATCTGGGTGGTGAAGCCCTCGGCTTCGTCCCGCAGAGACGCAATCTCCTGTGTGTCTCTGTGTGCCAAAAAACAAACAAACAAAAAAAAACAGGATGGAGCAGATGTTAATAGGCAGCTCGCATTAAATGGACATTTCCTAAATTGACTAGAAATGTGTTGCACGCATTTACGATAGAAAAAGGTCTGATGTCAAAGTGACTCGCTTACAAGTAACAAGGAGTGCTTGTTATCCTTCCCATTATGCGCAATCATGATCACATCAAGACCGTTTTTGTTTGGTATCTGCATTGATATGGACCACAGCACGCAGCATTTCCAAAAGTGGAAATGTTTCTCCATCGTGTCACATGCTCATGGCCAGCAGAGCCACAAACCCACTGAGAGGCCGAGTCCCCGTCTGCCCTGTGTGCTATATCCATCCCTGACCCATCTTTTAAAACTCGATAAGAGCCTGCACAATTGTATGAAAACCGTTTCTACGTCCGAAACGTCTTGCATACGCCATGGATGGATTTTGCATAACCCGATGACTCATCTTAAACTTGTCTGGAACGATCAGATGGAAATGGGGATCGGTTGTGCTCATGCAATGTAATCCCATTTAGGGTCGGGCCTAATAGAGATGGTGATGTTTGAATCTGCAGGTCCTTAGCAAATCTGAATCCAATTGTGTAACGGCGTGTGTCCAAGCTTTGTTTCGTCAGTTCCGTCACAGAGTGCCACCGTGTGTATTTTTTGGAAGACGTAAGCTGCAAAATTGGAAGTGGAAGCCAGTGTTCCAGTCGTTAGCCGGACTAGTCTGCCTGGCGATATTCTGGAGTTGCACCTTTTAGAATGGGCGTTGGCGCGTGCAGCTTTCGTAACAGCTGTGGACTGCGATTTTATCACGGTGCGTGCTGAACAAATGTCTCATGGGCATCAGGTCATCAGATTCTGCGTTGAATTTAGAATTCATTCCATTGAGTGTTTACATTCATAACTTAAAGCTGTACTTGTGGCAAACGGAAATTAGACCGAAAAACTTGAGTTTGTTGCACATTAATACAACCATCTCATCTCTTGAGGCACGAAATGACTACACTCGTTCTGAGTGTATCGTCAGTGTATCATTTAATGAACTCACAGGCGTGCACCATGTGATTTATTGGGTGTGCGTGCGTGTGTGCGCGCGCATCAGGGTCACAATGCACGTACCTCTCGTGCTGCTCCTGGAGTGCAGTGATCTCGTCCAGTTTTTCTCTCTGCCGGCCAATCTCAGCCTTCTGCCGATTGATGATCTCCCTGTACTTGGTCAGCTCGTCCTCCCAGCGTGGACGCTCGTCCTCGAGACACTTTAACTACACAACAACGGCCACCCATTGAGCACTGCGAACATGAACACGCGCGCGATAAGTCACATGAAGAGTCGAGCACACATTGGTGCAACAAACCTTGGTGCGTAAAGTAGTGAGCTCATCCATGCCCTCTTTGTAACTCCTCTTTAGGTCTTCCAGCTCCTTGGCCTTTACTCGGTGTACCTGCCATTTAAAATCAAGTTCGACATTAGATGTACTGTATATACTGTGTATATCGACAATTATACATTTTATTTGGAATTTGCTCATATGACTTGTTTCTGTCTCCAAGTAAATTTGGAAAAGAGTTCAAAATGCAGATGCAGATGCGTTTCCTGGCCATCCAACTGTCAAATTAATTTACCATATTTTGCTTGTGCACTCATTAAGCACGTGAAAGCAAAGCTTAATCATATTTCACGTCATGTTTTTAAATAAAGCCATTAACGGAGCCGGAGCGGGTCAACTTTTCCAAGAAGCTATTAGCAGCCGGTGGTATCCAAGACAACATGCCGGTAAAAGAGATGCCAGCAAATTTACCATTCATTTCCCCCCATTTCAATGTTAACTCCCACTCAGTGATGGAAACTCGGCGGTTTTGGTTTGCATTATTTATGACCGAGCGGTATCATCACTTGAGCGCAACACACACACACACACACACACAAAGTAAACAAAGGCAAGGGCCAATTTATCAATCGGCAGAGCAGCAATAAAGTATCGAAATCAGGTCCAACAGGGTGACACTTAAAAACCTAATCCGCACTCAGCATCAGTGATGTGCCGGCACAACACAGTATATCAGCGCTGATTACAGTGTGCGATTGCCCCCGAGGAAAATCTGCGCATGACCCAAATGTCTGCCAGAAGGGACGAATGAGGCCAGCTTAACCACATTCAAAAGCTGCTATTGCAACATTGAATTCCGCTATCGCGTTCCCCACTTTCGTAGGACTGTGGCATAATGGCAACAAAAACACCCACCGTCCTCTGGGTTGTTGTTCAAACATCGATCTTCGAGGCCGGCTATTTTTAAAGTGAGACTCTCCCCCGAATGGGGCGGAGAGAAAAACAGGCCGTTGTGTTTGCAGTGTGTCCAATGTGGCAAAACCGGGTGTGTGCGTGGTTACTCGTCCCTCCTTAAGGCAATTACACCTCGCCAGCTGCAATCACCAGCGAACCTTGTTGACGTTTAATTTGTGTTTCGCCTGCCTTGCCTCGTAGGTGCCAATAGAAGGACTACAGAGCCAGGATATAAGCGCGCGTGTACATGTGAGGAGGGGTGTGTTTGTGTGCCCGGGGGGTCGTCACCTCTAATTGGTCCGTTTGTTCCTGCTTGTGTTTCTCCAGCTCTCCTTTGGTCTGCCTCAGCTTAGCGTCCAGCTCGTTGGACTTGAGCTCCTCCGATTCCTGGGGGCAGAGGGGTAAAGGTAAAGTAAAATAACAGCAAAAAAAAAATCCTAAATGCCAATAACACAAAAAAAAAAAAAAAAAAAAAACATATAAAAGGGGTCAGGGTTTAATTGTGTTATATGCTTGATTCTATCGAGATCCATGTGGTGTTTTAGTTTATGTATTATAATATGCTGGTTAATGTAATGGTCATTTGCTTGGAATACAGGAAAGAAAGAATAGTAGCTCCAACTAATCTCCCCAGCACGGACAGAAAACGTTTGGCAGCTCTTTACCACCATCGTAAGGCACAAACTAAAACTGCGATTCTCCCGAAACAGAAACGAGCACGTCTGGGGCATAGCAGGAGCGACGGCAAACGTATACCTATACTATACGAGAGCGCCGACAGACCTGGTACGTGCGGATCATGTCTTGGCAGTTCTTGCGGATCTGCTCGGTCTCCTCTTTGGCCTGGGTCAACTTGGACGTGGTCTCTCTCAGTTTGTCCTTCGTTTCCTTGAGAGAGACGAACAGAAGCATGACTTTGAAATAACGCTCAAAGGCATTTTTAAACATCAATGGCTCAGCTCCTGTGGCCTTGCGCGTGTGCTTTGGCGCAGTTAAAAAAAACAAACAAAAAAAAACATTATGTAGTAATAAGACATTTTCAATTTCCGTGCCAAGTCATTACTGTACTGTTTTCACCCCATTTCATTTCACTCCTGATTGAAATCTAAATCGTGTTTTTCCTTATGGGGGCGGTTGTAGACAAAATGACTGTTGGGGATGTCATTTGTATCCTGGATATAGTTAGCAGGCGCACGTCTGACAGAAAACAGGCGTGGTTAATGAAGAAACTCGACATTAGACAAGCTGCTTTTTTTTTCTTTTTTTTTTTCCCCCCATCCAATATCCACCATACATTTGTATTGTTAATTGTTAAATTTACCTAGTCCCGACATAATTGCCGGGTGAATAGGTTTAATGCTAAATAAATGCAAACATTGACATATTTACATTACCTTGTGAGCATCCGCCTCGCTCTTTAGTTTGTTCTGAGCCCATTTGACCTTGATGAGATGAGAGTTGATCTCCTCTTTTAATTTCTCCACCTCTCGCGTCAACCTGCTAACCTCTCCTTCCTTGGAAACAAAACAACAACAAAAAAAGAATTGTTCATGTTCATCGTTCATCGTTTTTTTTTTATTAAAAAAAATCATGCATGCAGAAGATGTTTTACTTTTGACAGACTTGCAAGCTCAAAGCTGTTACCGAGTCTTCGTGTCCCTATCATAAGTGTTTGTTTGTTTTTAAAATAACTCGTGAAACAATATTTACCTTCGCGTCATAAAGCTGCTGTAGTCGACCCTTCTCCTGAGCCAGCTGGTTCCCTCGGAGTGCCTGACGGTCGACCTCCTTGGTGGCTTCCCTCAGCCTCTTCTCCAAGCTCTCCTTATCCCGCCTCAGGTCGAGGGCCTCTTTCTCCCCCCGCACGTATTTCATCACCATGGCCTCCTTCTCTTGGCGCGCCTCCTCACATTTCTTGTTGGCCTAAGATGATTGTTGGTGTCATGAAATAGGTCTGGAACAGCAACGTCCCACATTTGAGTCCCTTGTCGGCTGACGACTTCTAACTGGACTGATACAAGCCCGGTTCAAATTATTAAACAAGAATACAATGGACATAGAAAAAGGTAAATACATGAAAGAAGCAATCTTTCAATTAAAGCCTTATTTGAACTTTTGAGTTTTACATTTCTACTGTGAAAACGTTTTTTTTTTCTAGAATGAATACATTATCTTGATTTTGAACGTGCCGAGTATTTACCTTCGCGTCATAAAGCTGCTGTAGTCGACCCTTCTCCTGAGCCAGCTGGTTCCCTCGGAGTGCCTGACGGTCGACCTCCTTGGTGGCTTCCCTCAGCCTCTTCTCCAAGCTCTCCTTATCCCGCCTCAGGTCGAGGGCCTCTTTCTCCCCCCGCACGTATTTCATCACCATGGCCTCCTTCTCTTGGCGCGCCTCCTCACATTTCTTGTTGGCCTAAGATGATTGTTGGTGTCATGAAATAGGTCTGGGACAGCAACGTCCCACATTTGAGTCCCTTGTCGGCTGACGAATTCTAACTGGACTGATACAAGCCCGGTTCAAATTAGTCTGGTCGTGGTTTCATGGCTTGCCCGACTAGTCTCACACCTGTGTGTTCATTCCTCATCCCTATGAGATTCTCGTGTCCCCGATTTTCCTCATTTAATCAAGGTAACAGTTGATGTACCCAGGCGCAACCAGCACCAATAGATTGCTCTGACGTGGATGGAAAAAAAAAACCTCCAGATCTCGTGTGTACATTGCTGCTGTTAATACGTTTCAACGGGTCATCTTCTTAATACGTGATGGGAGGACTGATAGATGGGACCGTGTGGAGAGGGATGGCGGCGTGCGAAATCTATCTCGCAGAGTTCACTGAACAGCGAAATTTAAAATTGAAAAGTGTGACAAAAAATGTCGAGGAAAAGCCAGGTGTGTACACCCGAGGATGAAAAATGTGCTTTCCTGCACCATTCGCCGCACAAGTGATTAAATCTGCACTAGCGGGGGTTTGGCGTGCAAAGACGTCTCAGCCGCTGCCGTGGTGTAAGCGCTCTCGCAGTTGGGAACCATAGTCTCGGCCAATATGTAACATTTCGCCATTTCAGTCGATTTTAGCGAAAAGATAAATTGGCATTTTTAAGGAAAGGTGGCGACTGATGCAGCAAATCAGGCTGATTGTTAAAAGCATGAACATTGTGCTTGTTGGTACATACGACCCCTATGCACACGTTTAATGACGTTGTTTGGGTCGAAGATGCGGTGCGCAGAGTGCTGCATTGTGGTTTTTAAATGTTTTCATGCTGCTAATTTCCTCCCCGACAAGCTGCTCGGTCAGTGCGGTCATCTGACCCCAGGAGCTGTATGTCTGAGCTGGGAGATAAATACACCATTAACCCTCAACTGCGAGTATCCTGCGACATCTCGCATCTAAACTGTATCCCCACATTGACCTAAACTGTTAAAATATTAAAATGTGCTTTGTTTTATCATCGTCCCCCTCAGCTTCAGTCCAGCAGGAGGGAGTGAAGTTATCCACTAGAAAGTGGGTGAGTGGGTATGTTCTTTCCCCCCCAGGAATAGTCGAGTTTAAGTGACAATTTCCACCTCGTTCCAAATGTTATAAGATCAGACTTGCACATTGAGACTGGGGCGAGAGAAAAATCCCACGCAGCACGCTTATCAAGGAATCTGCGAGTGTTGAGGTTCCAGTTATACCTGTTCCACTCGGTGGGACATCTCCTTCTGCATGTGCTGGAGGGCAGCCTTAGCAGCCTGGTCCTGGTGAATTAGTTTATCCCGCGACTCCTTCAGATCCTTCAGCAGCTCCTCCACCCTGCCCTCCAACTGCGGAAACGGGGGAAAAACGCGGGGCAAGCGAGGCGCGGGTTTAACGTCTAAGGACTAACCGGTCACAGTGGACAGAATTGTGAGAAATTGTAGAGCTGCAAAAGAGATCTGGCTGTTAAAATAACCATTAAACAAACACGTACACGTATGGCAGGACCGATCGCTTAACTTTGTTGTCCGATATATGAATATGAGCATTGATCTTCTTAGATTAAATCAACAGAATTGTCTGAAGAGCCTTAATCTAGTATTGGGAGAAAATAAAATAGGCAATATAAATCTAAGCATAAGTTGAGTGCTTGTCAAAAAAAAAAAATATCCTACACCCTGATGTTTGCACAAAGCTTAAACAAACGCTGTAACTAAGAGAGCAATAATCCATTATTGTTCCTTCTATGGCAACAGTGACGCAACGCCCACGACCTGATGAATAGAAAGTCACTCGTCATCCCAGAGCTGGCTGGATTTTAAGCGCGTTTAATTAAAGGGTAATAAATGCATGAAACCCCCAAAAATCCCCAAACGAATACAGTGCTTATGATTTTTGGAGCGATAGCTAAACGGCAAGCTGATACATTAGAGGTTTGAAGAGAATCACCCAACTGGAATTCAGCCTTTAATGCACATGTCGTCTGTTGAATGCTAGTCATCATGTCCTTTTCTTCTTCACCAACAGGTTTTTTTTTTCTTTGTTTGATTTCCTTAATGCCCAGCTAGAGAGATATAAGATTTAATTGAACGGTGACTAGTGCTATTATACAATATTTAATCCTCTGTTTCGCCCTGTAATTACATTACATTAGTCAGATTCCAGCATTTAAATAACAAAAAGCTTAACGTATGACACACAATTTTAAATGCTAATATTGAATTAATAATTGTATAATTGTTGGAACTGCTGTTGTATGTTCCTCAATGATCCTGGTATAAGATTCATTTGCAAAATGAAAAGTCCCATGTCATGGCAATTGCCAGACGTCAACGTCGGGCACAGACAGGAAGTCAAACAAAACCCAGCAGTGAAGCACCTCCTTGTTGATTAAAAAGAAAAAACTAAATAGGATTTCTATTGATTGAAAAATGGCATAAATCAACGATGGTTTAAAGAGAATCGCAGACTATTTTAAAATATGCTTGTTTTGGAACGGGGGACGTGCAGGGAACAAAATCGCTCAGCAATTCATCTGTGACTGTGTTCGATATGTACAGATAGCATAGATGGATAGATAATATGTAGAGGCAGAGGATAAAACCGACCTTTCTAATGGTGGCCATGTGTAGCTTTTCCGTCTCTGCCCTCCTTTTCAGCTCTTCCCTCATATTGTCCTTCTCTGAACAGATACCCAGGATCAACTCCTGATGTCTTTTGTTCTCCTCAAGCAAGCTATGCACACAAATGGGACACACATACTTAGGAGAAGAATTCAGGTCAAGTCCACAAAAAGCACTGAAGTGTGTAGATTGATGTTATTTGGGGCAGAAGACAAGAGGAGGTTAGGACAATGTGTATAAAATACAGCTACACGTTTCAATGACAAGTATTCCTGTGAGCTTCACAAAAGCACTTTCAAAACAATTAAAGTTGAACTAAAAGGAAAAGAACCACAACATTTGGCAAGTGGGTTAATCTCTTCCGAAAGTGGCCCATTTGAATGGAAGATAATTACTGTACTAATAGCAGTGTTGGTGTACACATTTGAATTTTACGAAATATAACTATACCTCTGAATTGCTTTCTCCTGTTGTGCATATTTGTACTGGACACACTTCTCCAGCACCACCATGCAGTCGTCCTGGTCTGTGGGCAGTCCGTTGACAGATGGGCTCCCTTTTCTCCCGCTGCCACTCTCGCCGTCGGGCAGCCGACAAGCCAAAAGCTCCGACTCCAGCTCGTCCAGCAGCGATTCCTGCGACAGCGAGCGCTGGATCTGGGAAATGAGCTTGCGGCTGCAATCGGTGTCGTACGGGCTGGAAGAGCAATGCGACGGGGCGGAGGTGTCGGCACCGGCTTGTGGACTGGAAGCGGGCGACGAGCTGACGGTGTTGGAAGTGGGCGTCGAGGGGCCATTGGAGATCCCAGAGGTGGTTGTGGAGTCGTCGGGAGAGCATTTGGAAGTGCTTCGGATGGAGGAGGATAACGGACTCTCTGCTGATCCGTCGTCGTCGTCGTCGTCGTCGTCATTATCAGTATCAGCATCAGCATCAGCAGGAGCAGCAGCAGCAGCAGCAGCAGCAAAAGCAGGAGCAGGCAAAAGCTCAGCAGAACAATTTTCAACCGAGACGGATGGCTGCTCATTGCAGTTTGGAGCTGTGGCACGAGGATCCTTCACTTCATCGCAAATCAATAAAGTTTCTATTGTGCCTTCAAGAACAGAAGAGGAATTTTCTACCGCATCGTCTAAGGAGGAGTCTAGGCCTGCCAAAGCTCCGCCAGCCTCATTGGAATATATAGATATCCCACTTTCCATGGAACCTGCACTGTTATGTGAGCCGGTATCAACATTCATCTCACTCCTCTCCTCCTGCTCTGGACTGCATGTTTCAGCTTCCGGCTCTGTCTCGGTGTCATCCTCAACATCTGCTGTACTCACGCATAATTCCCCTTTTGGCTCCGCTTCATCTTTTGCCGGGCTGTACTCTTCGGCCTCTTCGATACAATCGCGATTTATGTCCTCCTCATTTTCATGGTTGACCGCGCCACCGTTGAGCCGCTTCACACGAGGCGATCCCTCAGGCACAGATTTAGCCTCTAATCCGTCCATCATGTGTGTGTCTGAAGCAGGACAAGGCTGGTCCATGGTCCCTCATTAGGTTAAATCTGCCAGAAAGAGAGGAAGAGGCGGACACTGAATGGGAGCAAAGACTGCTCTTTTGTAACATTGTAAAAAAAAAACAACAGTTTATCAGTCATTTACAATGTGCGTTGTGTTAGGGCTTTCCTGGTAAATACTGTGTAAAGCCTTGAAAAACCTTGGCCATAAACGTCATACTTCCTGATGTCGGTTCACTGGTGAATTGCAAGTTTATCTGACACATAGCTCCAAGGCTTGCTGAACCGACACACACACGCACACTGTGAGGCGCGGCCCTGTTGTCACCTGTGACGTAGTCATACCTGAAGGCGTGTGGTACGGCATATCATACAACAATGGTAGGTATTTAGGAGTACTGCACGGCCTCCATTTCTCTAATATATCACATTATTACAACAATCTCATCATAAATACTAGTTTAATACGTCCGAGGTTTGAAGATTATTATTATGTGTTGATGTGTAATATATGTAGCAGCAGAGGCCATTTCAGGTTTTCCTGATTCAAAAAGCCCACCAGAACCATTCCCCACTACCGTGTTCTCATTCAGTGGCATCCCCTCTGCCCTACTTATAGCGGCCACCTTCCCCCCCTGACGGGGATCGACATGTTAACCGTAACAATGAATCTTTGTACTTGACATCAACCTGCAGTGGTGCTTGGACATGGCTTCACACGGCGAGACAATCCGTCGTATCGTGTTCACCAGTGATTAGCTACAACGCACACAGCAGCGATGATGCTCTGGTGACAGGTGTCATGGCCATAACACCGTCATAAGACGTTAACGTCCTGACACATACTTTCGGTTGCTGTGTATCAGACTGGTGATTGCGCCATTTGAGATATGCTGTTTTTTGTGTAAATGAACTCTGTAAGGTTTAATTTGGCGTTGTGCATGTCCGAATGCTGGCCCCAGCTCGCTAGCTCAGCATCTAGAGCCCCTGCAATACTTTAAATGAAGTAAGACAGGGCAAACGCTGAGGTTAACGCCCAGCAAACCAACGAAGGCTGGTTCGAAAGCCCTATTAGACCAGCCGCACGCTGACATATTGTACATTTAGGCTAACATTGCTAAAAGGAGGCGTATGCTAGCCACAGTGCGCCCAGGCTCCAGCTAGCATGGCTAACGCTAATATCCACCGCGAACGAGAATCAAAGCAAAGTATGACATGGTCGTGTTTTCACCCACCTTATGCGAATGATCCATGGTGTCCTTGAGAGGGAAGACAGCTGGAATAAGGGTCAATTTTGGGCTGGCTGTCTGACCAGCTGATCGCCACAACAACTCACTTTGATATGACACATCAACAAATATGGCCCCCGTGTGAAGGACGACGAGGTGATGTGAACCAATGAGAGACCGGTGAGGCTTAGTGTCAGCGTGACGTCAACAGGTGCACATTCACCCTGGTACAACTACAGTATATGACAAAGTATTCATATTCCTGTTTCTTAATATGTGTTCTATGGCACTGTGAAATATTTAACACCTGGGTATGCATGCATGCAGCTTCATGCGTAGTTTTTGCTGTAGCATGTACTTTCTCTTAATACGATGGATGAGGACTTCCTGCTCGCCGTGCAGCTGCAGGGACGGATTCAATAACGCGGTCGTTTGGTAAAACTTACCAGATACATGATTTGAATGCAATTATTCTAAGTCGCTTTGGAAAAAAGGTCAGCCAAATGAAATGCATTTTTTTTTATATAGTTGGGTGTGCATTATAGAAAAAAAATGGGTGGCGCTGTGTCTAGAAAATACACTATTTAAAAAAACAAGATATGTTTCTATATTATATCATAGTATTGCATTTCCCCCTGTAATGGATAGTGTTTCTATGGTCGTAATAATAGTAACCTAAAATAGCAATTTTCAGGGACAAATAAGTAAAAATAATATTTTTTTTATTTTCTTCAGTGCTTGAATTAATTAAATCTCATGTTGCCCTTTTTACCAGTTTGCCATTGAATCTATTGCGCATGCGCATCAGTCACCCATACCCTCCCGACACGTGCTCACGGGTAATGTATAGCTTACATGTTTTAAAGTGCATAACATTCACATTGAATTTGTTTTGAATGAACATTGTACACTTTTTGATGCGTTGTTGTATGTCTAAACGTTTGCATTATCTCATTATGAGCTAGTTATCGAGCTAATTAGTCATTCACGGCATGGTGCAGTCGAAGTTAGCTAGCTCAGTCAGCATTTATTAACGAAATGTACTGCGTGTTGTTTTTTAGGCTTAATACACTGTATTGAAATAACGCATTTTTATAATAGTACAAACGGGTGTCGCCATGAACCGCACGTTTTCTTCATATTTGTGTCGACCTAACCTGCCCCTGAGGCAACCATCGTCGAGCCCCGTGGTGGTTCCTCCGAGACACATGACCGGGCCCGATTTGACCTCACCCGGCTTCCCCGCGCCTGCATCCCCTGGAGAGGGTAACTCATTGCCATCCTGCTAACACAGCTGTAGTAATCAGACGCATAAACTGCCAGAAATTCATGTGTTTCTACTGTTTTGGGCTAACTAGCACTCAACAATTAATCCCTGAGCTTGGACATATCTCTATCTAGTGAATATGTCCATAGATTCCCCTGACTTGTGACTTGTACCCTATATTTATGATCTATATTTAAATAAAGAATTGGGTCTTAACTTTTTTGTTTTGCAGGCCCCTCACCTACGCTTGACACGAGGGACCAATCTGCAGTATGTGTGATAGTACATCATCATACATTTGCCTTAAAATTGACAAGTTATACTTTCTCAGTGCCATTCCTTTCTGCCTTTGCAGATTTTGGGTTCCGAGGGATCGCAGCTGACCACACACTTCTGCAACTATTGTGGTCGCCAAGGTATCATTTACAATTTAAATGATTATGATAAGGTCCTGATTGAAAAGGCGATGCTCTACGCCCTAAATGGCAGCAGGTTTAATTGGTCCGTGGCGTGTGTTTGGGGTACCACTACATCATAAAATGTTTTTGTTTTTTGGTCTACGATATGTGGTATGATGAAACGTTGTGCTTGTAGCAGCGGTATAGCCTAGTCTAATTTCCTGGTGTTCCCTGGCAGGAAATTTTCGGTGCGGGCGCTGCAAGATGTCGTACTGCTCTGTGGTGTGCCAGAAAGAAGACTGGAACGCACACAGACACATCTGTAAGCCCCATGATCCAGAACCACCAAAGTAAGCCGTCTCTACTTTGACTGCCACTGACTGTCAGCTGTTAACAGATTTATTTATTTTAAGTAAATTTGCACTTCACTTGTAAATAATCAAACCAATGTATATATTGTTTGCTGATGAATGCTGTGACTTGTTTACTTTCTTTAAGAAGAGAGAAACCAAAGGAAGTCCCAGCTTTGCCAGGGACAGGAGTCACTGCTGGCCCATCGGAGTTGAAGGTGATTTCCAGCGCTGCAGTTTTGTGACATGACAGATCTCCCGTAAAATAATTCAATTCATTCATGTTAATCTATGTTTTACCTCGATTAAAGCATGCTGATGCGTCCTGCCTCCAGAGATTGTATTTGAAAGACTTGAAAGTGGCCAAAACTGTCAAGGGAGAAGAAATCAAGGTACAACACATTCACTTTGTCTCAACTCTAATGATGGATCAAGTCTATGCATAGGAATGCCGAAATTCAGTATTTTTTGGAAATGTGTGTGGGTTTTAGGCATCTGTTGTAGAGTTCTACAACCCTGGCAGGTTATACCTCCTTGTCCAAAGCCCCGAGACACTGGGAGCTCTGAAGGTTATCAACACAGAGCTCCAGAAAGCGTACAGCTGGCCCTCAGTATCGACATATGTACCCTGTGTTGGGGAGGTTTGCGGGGTGCAGTTCTCCTGTGATCTGGTGAGCGGAGGCCTTCTCAAGCAAGCGACAGTCACAAGATTTAATGTGCACATTGGCCGAATTGAGTGTCACTTTTGTGTACCTTTTTTTTTTTATGCAGAATTGGTACAGAGGTGTAGTCCAGGCTCTGTCTGCTAACCTGAAGATGGCTCATATCCTTTACATTGACTTTGGCAACGTAGAGGATGTCCCTTTGGATAGGATCCGACCTCTGACCCCTAATCTCCAGCCATTCTCTCCATGTGTGAGTCCCTAATCACAACATTCAAATTAGATGTTTTCTGCGGATGTTCAAAGGTCGATTTCAAAATATACATTTGTTCCTTGAAATGAAATTAACGCACAATTATTAAGCTCATGCCCTTCCATTACACATTCTCACACTACATTAACATTCATTTGGACAGTTTGTAGTGTCTTTACAGCTGTTGCGACAACACTGTCCCTTGCATCTGTTATGTCCAGGCAATGGAGTGCAGAATCACTGGAGTGGTGCCAATAGCTGGCAATTGGTCGAGTGAGTGCTGTGTTGCAGTGAGACAGATGCTGGCTGGCAAGTCTGTGACTGCCAAGCTGGTGGGAACACCAGAGAGTGGTCACATCCATATGGTGGATATACAGCTCTCAATGGGTAAGTGTTTGTGTGTATAATTGGGTGAAAAACTTAATGCATGGGTGAAAATTTGCAAAAAATGACATTTTGTAACTATCTCCCTTTGGTTTTTTTTAAAGGGAAGGATTTGAGTATGTTTCTCATTGAACATGGCTATGCAGCACAGGAAACGGTCGATGAAAAACCAGCCCGGGAGGAGATGAGTACGAGTAAGTTGGCTTCATCCTTTCCCAACAACTCTATCGCGAAATCGATCTACAGACAAATGCTGTGACATTTTCTGATGCAGTAATGGAACTGTTCAAGAATCAAGAATCTATTGGTCACATCTGCATTTGTTCAGTATTAGCCACCAGTCAATAACATTAACTGCAGTGCAAACTGTTTTTCTATAATGGATAAGTTCCCTTTTGATCCTGCATGTTGAATGCATATATCGGGCCCGCAGAGAGTGCGCCTGCAAAGAAGGTTTAGCGTCAAATGATCAATGTTCACATTTCAATTGACACTACAAAGTATTCTGTCAACACTGAATGAATATAACTGTTTCATAATAAGCACTTTAGTCATTGTAGTCGTTAGCTGTCTGGTCTTCTTCAGGCGCCATGATAAGTGCATCCTTGGAAAATTTCAAGCTTGGCTCCCTTGGGAAGGATGACAATGCCTGGGCTCAGCCTCCGGAGCCACAGACACAGGCAGTGGGCGACTCCTTTCCTGCTGTGGTCACCCATTTCAAATCCCCCGATGAAATTATTGTGCAGAAGGTGGAACATGCTGGTAAGTAGCATTATTATTATATATATATATATATTTTACCACTAGTGAATTCACTTTAAATTGTGATGTCTTTTTTCTAACTTGAGAGCCTTGGGTTTACAGGTGTGATTCAGGAGTTGCAGATGAACCTGAGGGAACTCTGTTGTCAAGACCCTGACCCCCAGAACTTTAGACCGGCGCCTGGCACGGTATGCTGTGCCCAGTTCTCAGGTACAACACACACTGGGGATCCTCCAATCTGTAACCATTTTCCCGCGATGTCCACCGAGAGAAAACGCATCGACTGGAATGTTTTAAAACAATGACGTCATTGAGCTGTTAAAACTTCCTCCATCCTGGCCTGCATGTCTCTCTTCCAGAGGACAAGCAGTGGTACAGGGGGCAGGTTCTGGCCTATGCGTCGGAAGAACTCGTCTGTGTCGGATATCTTGACTTTGGCAACTCGGAGACAGTGGCTTTGGCTCACCTGCGGCCCATTAGCACTCCATTACTGGCCCTCCCAAAGCAGGCTATCCGTTGTTGCCTGGCAGGTTGTAATACCACTTTGATCTGCATTACAATTGACGAGGAACTTGCCAAACTCGTCTCTCACATCGAGTCAAGCGTCTTGTCTTTGGGTCCTTTCCAGGGATCCAGCCTGTCGGGAAGAGCTGGTCAGAGGACTGCCTGTTGGCCCTGCAGCGCAGGGTGTCAAACAGAATCCTGCGCATTGAGATCCACGGTGCTGTGGAGGGCAAGGCCTTGGTGAGCATGACTGATGAGGCCAGCGATCCTCAGGCCAACGTAACCGAGCTGCTGATCTCTGCTGGTTATGCCGTTGCTGAAGGCAGCCGGGACCAGCAGGTGGACCAGACTGCAACTGCCTCAGTGGAACCACGCGGTGCGAAGCGTTTGAAGTCGATGCCGCAAATTGTGCACATGGAAGCTCTAAAAACTATAAACTCAATGTAATTGACCCCGTCGTCTAAGATATATTGTGATGAAATGTGCTGTTCAGCGCCTCCTCCAGCCTGTGAGCCTGCGGTGTGGTCCTGTACTGAGATACCCTGTGATGGCCAGACAGTGGTGCTGCTCCCCAGTGTTGTGGATAACCCTGGAGAGTTCTACTGCCGTGTTGACAATCCTACAGGTATCGTTTCTTCAGACCAACAAACCAACCCCACACAATTTTTTTCGGTGTCCCTTCACAGATGGCACAGATGGTCCTTTTCTTAAGTCCCAGTCACATTTCAATGATTTACACTCAGCCCCCCCCACCCCTGTTAAACGACAAAATGTTTTTATCGAAACTAAAGAAAAGGGCCTCCTAACATTTCTGGCCATTTGTTTTTTCCAAACTTTCCACCATTATTAGAGGGTTCCAATCTAGTTTGACTTTGTTTTCTGTGTAAGAATTCAGTCCCTGCTGTAGCAGAATATGTCAATTATTAAATTCCTTTCTGCTCCCCCAGGCTCATGCAACTATCTTGAAAAGCTGTTCTCATGCCAAGGTCGCAAACATTTCAGATGCCAACAGAACACGTTATGAATGAAACAGTTTATTGCGTGTATTTGTGTGTTCGTCAGACCATCAGCGGCTGATAGAGCTTGGGGTCGAGTTGAAGCAGCACTGTGAGCAAGACGACTCGCCTTTTGAGCCCAAAGTAGGAGAGCCCTGTTGCGCCATGTTTCCTGGTGAGACTACCTGTCGGGAGATTTTTTCATTCTTGCATGTTTCTCTTTTCTTGTGGACCAGACCGTAAAATGATGTGTCTTCTGCTCCCCAGGTGATGGAGAATGGTATCGGGCTATGGTGAAGGAGCTGTCTGAGAACCAGGTGTCTGTAAACCTTGTGGACTATGGTTACAGCATGAAAGCGGGAAGGCACCACCTTAGATCTATTAAACCCAGACTCCTGACTCTACCCTTCCAGGCAATCCGCTGCTGGCTCTCAGGTTGTTTCTGTGTGTGTGTGTGTGTGTGAGAGTGAGAGAGAGGGGGAATGACTGACAGAGACAGAGCATATAAGTGTTTCTCCAAGTAAATACAAAATACAAGTAATTTGTCCAAAGTAACCTTATACCTCCGCCAATGACGGCTGTATCCGGAGGCATTTTGTTTTTCAGTTGTCTGTTCAAGTCTTAGGATGCAATTTCTCAGGAATGCCGGGAGGGAATTTTGATACTTGACTGGTTGTCAGAGGCATACAATTCTATTCTTATTTATCAGCGCAAAGAGTATCCCATAATTAATTTGCGAGATAAAAAAAAATCCATAACTTTTTGCCCAGAAGTGAGAGCATTTTTCCTGTTTGTGTTCAGGTGTGGAGCCCCTGGGCTCAGAGTGGAGCAGTGAAGCCCTGCTCTGGTTCCAGGCTCTGGTGGATTACGCCCAGCTCTCGGCGCGCGTCCGTTCGGTCACCGAGCGGGGCTACGGCTTGGAGCTGGAGAGCAGAGGAAAGAATGTGGCAGCCGCCCTAATTTCTGAGCAACTAGCCAAAGGTCCCGGCGAAGTGACCCAAGAGACGCGTGCGAACCCGGGCTGGGAAGCCGAATCCCAAGAGGGCACAGAAGAAAACGAGTACAGCCAAATGCTCACGCAATCCTCTGACCAGACAGGTGCCAACTCGAAAGACGAGCCAACTGAAGAGCCGACCGCTGTGCCGTCAGAGGGTCAGTTAGAGTGTCGATTTGTCCCCAAGATTGAATGTGGTGATTGATTGTGAAAATATGTTATATGTGTTCATTTTTTCAGGCCCGTCTTTCCCAGTGGACTGGAAGACGGTGGAGCTGCCCCTCGACGAGACCTTCAAGCCGTCCATTGCAGCCGGCGCCAGTCCGTCGCTTTTCTACGTTCTCCGTGCCACTCAGGGTCAGGACACTGGCTTACGTCGTATCTAAAAGTGGGACGTGATTAAAAGTGGAGAAAAATGTGACGCTCCCTGCGACTTGTAAACGTGCCGTGTTTACCCGCAGTGGACCAGCAGAAGATTCAGCTGTTGATGACGGAGGTGGCGGCCTACTGCGGCAACACCCCGGCCTCCGTATCCTCTGCTGCCCTGAGCAGACCAGCTGCCGGGTCTGCCTGCTGTGCCCGGTTCTCCGGTGAGGATCCCTTTTTATTCATGAAATACATACACGATGTCCAAGAGACAAATTTTACACTGTGGACTTTTTTCTTTTTCGTTTTGAATCGTTTCCTTTATTTATATTTAGGACTACAGGTGGAGTGGATACAATTACAAGTATATGTCTGAAATCAAGAGATAAAAGAGTCAGTCGCAATAACTGCAACTTCAAATCTAGCCATGCGCATTAACAAGAAATATTTATTTTGAAATTCACTCCCACGGTGCATTAGTTATCTCATCACACTGTGGTTTATGAGGAATTTGCAGCCAGATTTTTAATAGATACTGTCAACAGGGGAAAATCCCCCCCCCGTGTCACCCAGACCTTATCATTGCTGTTTAATGATTGCAGAAAAGAATCCCTATGAGGACAAAGCTGCTCATCTGTCACTCAACTACTCCACTCAGAGTAACACAAGCCCCAGAATTCCCTCCTGTCACACTTCCATCCAGGTTGCATGTTTGTTCTCTCGCTATTCTCTCGACCCCACCTGCCGTCGCTGCCCCTGCAGACCCAAGCTGGTAATTTGGCGTCTCCTCGTAGATGTAATTACACGGCGTGTGCTCAGCGGAGCGTAGGAGCGGCTCTTCTTTAAACACAGTATACAAGTTAGGAGAACCATACGTTGGCATACATTCCACAGCTCGGTTAACAACAGGGTCCGCTTTAATGGGTTTTTTTTTTTCTTTTTTTGTGGTGTCTGTAGATTCTTAGCTGGTAAGGGCTCAGCAGTTTTTCAGGGCAGCTGTTTAGGTAAATGCGTCTTCGTCACCTCCTAAAGGATGCGGGTAGGCAATTTTAGATGTCAGATCTATTGTCAATGATCATATTTGACGTCTTTTCAAGTTCTGATATAATTTGCGTATGTCACGTTTTCAATGTATGGTCTGATCGTTTATGAGACGTTCAAGGAAAATAGTATTCTATGACGTACAGTATACACGGACACCTCTGGTGCTTGTGACTTGGTAAATCAATGTATTATTCTAGGCTTCCTCAACTGTGAAAATGTTAAATGAACGTTTCCTTCTAATGCGTTTTGTTTTTTCAATTTTTCAGCTGACAACAATTGGTACCGTGCAGTGGTCCTCGAAGTCGGCGAAGATGAAATGAATGTCATCTATGCAGATCACGGCAACACAGAAAAGGTGCCGGTTTCCCGGATTTTACCCATCCCAAAGCACCTGCTGCAGCCTCCCTTTCAGATCACTCGCTGCACTCTCACTGGTAGGACTGGGGTTTTATATGGGGATATATGTTTGTTCTTTCTTGTTGCGGTGGCATTTCACTCCCTTCCACCCACCGCTCCTTCTCCCGTCCTAGGCAAGGAGCACTTTCCCGTGGAATGGCCAGAGGGAGTGCAGCAAATGTTTGGCGGCATCCTCAAGAATGGCGTCCTGGCCACTGTGCAGTCCTTCGATGGGACTGCCAACGTGCTCACCCTCGCCGTGCCCGCTGAAATGGGCTGGGTCCACGTCACCTCCATGCTGGTGGATGCGCTGCAGGTCCAGACCGAGAGCACTCCTGGCCCGCCGACCGCCCAGGAGACTGACCAACCCAAAGAGAGCAGCACACCTTCTGCCGGCGCCGACTCTGAGCCGGCCTGCCTCCAGCCAAAGACAATGACACAGACCCGAAACAAGATGGAACGCACAACGTCAAGCACTGGCCTCAACATAACTACAGAGCCGGAGCCCCAGGGTCGCCAAGTGAATCCAAGCAATAGTGACGAGTCGGTCGTTGGTCAGTGAAATCATTTCAATTAATTTCTTTGAATTCATTAGCTTTTTTTTTTTTTTTTACTCTTTCATTCGAGTAAGCAAAACTTGGTATTTTGTGATATTGCTTCATCCAGTTAACCGATTCGGTCAAGACCGCTTAATCAGGAAATCTCAAATGTATTCATAAATGAATGATCCGTGATGGTTTATGAGTTACAGCATTGTTGTTTACACGTTTGAATCCTGTGCACGGGATCGACGAGGCAAATGGAGCCACCGTTCAAAATGAACACAGACTCCATATTGCATTCTTTGAAATAAAGGCATCCAATGTGATTGCCCAGTTTATAGTTTTCAAGACTTCAAGCAGAGATGCCATTCTTCTAACATTTTACCCTTTGGCTTTTTATTTGAATCCCAGATCCCCAGAACCCTGGCTGCTGCTGTCTGAGCCTGAGGACTAAGGTCAGAGATGGAGTTTTGTGTTTCTGGAAGGGTCTTGTTTATAAAAAAAAACGATTATGATAGCACCAGGTGTCATTCTTGTGCAAACGTGCAAATAAACATACATTCCCCCCCCCCCTCGTCTCTCACAGATCGATCATCTAGAGCGGCTGATGCAGCAGCAGCTTTCCCTCGTCAAGCTTTTAGTTGGTCAAACTCAGATGTAACATGTTCACAACTTGCATTTGCCAACACGAGTTTGACGTCATATTCAATATTTTAGTAATAATGTTTAAATGTGCTGTTGCATCCTGTTCTTTGTTTGGCCCTGGCCTGTCATTCAGGAGCTCTTTAAGTTTTTACATAAATGTTCTGTGAAGGAAAAACAATTGTGTGGAAGTGATATTTGTGTGTGTGTGTGTAATTTTTTTTAAGTGCAAATTTCCCAAGGTCCACAGGGAAAACTTGACAGACATCATATCCAGGTTTAATGAAAAAAAAAAAGTCCTGTTAGTGTTCCTGCTGATGAGAGGATTACCGGCGCAGCAGAAAGCTCCTCCCCCTTCTCCACACTCGTGCGTGTTGGGGGCCGTGAGCCCCGCCGGTGCAGGGCCACCGGAGGCGGGCATGGCGAGGGGGTGGGGTCGCTGCACTCCTGTCCGCAGCCGCGCGTCGGCACGTCACACCGGGGACGATCGGTCACCGGCACGAGCTCCACCGACTCCCGATCGGCGAACAGCACATGGTAAGAAGTCCGCGTTTGTTATCGAGACGGCAAAAGAACAAGAATCTGGGGGGGGGCGCTTTATTTGCTCACCTGATGCTGAGGTCCGTCTTTGTTGGACTCGTATTTGACATTGACGAGCGGTGTACACGCGAAGTCGAAATAACAACGCAGCATTTTTTACATATCATTAAAAAAACGCGGGGGCAGGAAATTCGACGATATGAGTGATTTATTGATCACCTGTAGTAGCTGTTATGTTATTTAGGAAAACCGCGTATAAACGAATCTGCTGTTTACGGAAAAGTGAATTTTTGGAGAATTCCATCCACCCATGAAGTTCTTCAGTTGGATAACGTTTGTTGGGCTTTGTGTGTGAACGTTGACTACTTTTGCGTGTAGAGGTCATGAGATGGGAGCTCATGTTTACTTGTCTGTCTGTGTGTGTGGCCTTGTGGTTAAAACCACTGTATTTGTTTTACCTCACGATTTTTAATTTATTCTGTTTTCTTTCTTTAGTTTGTGATCAGTAATGACCCAGTGGGCTCCCATCTGTGTGTGTGTGTGTGTGTGTGTCTGTCTCTGTCTCTGTGTCTGTGTGCGGTTGCCTGCTGGCTCTTGCAACAAATTCCAACATGCAAACCTTAAATCATAGTGAACTGTGATTTATTTTAAATGTTTTTCAATCAGACCCCTATCCCCGTGTTGTTGTTTTAGAAAAGAAGTGGTTAGATTTCAGACGAGTCATTGTGAAACCATTTCAACGGTGGGTAGGTCTTCTCAAAGTGGCACACCTCCGAGTACAGGTTGGGGAAACTTCTGGCTTTTCTGTGAAGTTGGTCTAAAAGCTTGCACGCGTTGCTAATGACAGACCACGGGGTGGAGGCACTTTCCAACCTGCCAGCCAATTCCACGCGGCACATCCATCGTTGCGTTCATCTTAGTTTAATCCCTGGGGGTGAAATGTATCGGGTTTACAGTTTTCATTAAAGTAGGAGGACTGCCGTGAAAGCATACAGGGCAAACCTTAAAACCTCTTCCGAATGCGTGCTCATCCTGACTGTCACTCGGTTGTTCTACGTGGAACGACATGCCTTTATTTAAATATATGCCGAAAAGGCAAGAATGCTTACCCGAGAGGCCGCCAATTTTCTTTCGGACAGGTGCGTGTAGTGCGTGCTTGTATAGTCTAGACGATGCGTGCGCTTTATATCTAGGCGCGCGTGACTGCCACCGCCCCTCAAAGCGAGCGCGTGTGCGGCACAGGCATTCAAAGGACGTCAGGAAATCCCCCTCCCCGGGGTCGTGACAGTGAGTGTGCACGAGTGGAGCGTCGGTCGTCCCCCGGTGATGTTTTATCCGCCCGGGCCTCCTCCCACACTGCATGCCTGCTCTATAGATCGGTATCGCAGACACACGAGCCCACCTCTTAAAGCCTGGCTCCGTCCTGCACACAATTCTATCTCTGTGTTCAGATACACGCACGCACGCGCGCGCGCGCACACACACACACACAGCCTTGCCTACGTCCCTCCTATTTGCTGCCCTCGGTGGCAAATGGTCATGCTTATCAGCAGCCGCAGATAATCAAACCTAACGTGCCTCCCTTTCTCTTCTTGGGTTTATAAAGTCCAAATAAAGTCGGAGCAGTTCCAATGCCAAAATGTTTTTGTATGGTATCTGCCAACCGGTCAAGTTGCAGTTTACATCCTTGACTTATCGTACTACGTATGATACATGTAGTGAATAAGTAAAAAAAAATAGTAAAGACACCAAAAAAAAAACCCAACTCTGTAGGGTCACATGTTTGGATCGGATGAAAGGTTGTCACGACAGTAGAGGCTGTTGCCGCAAAAGAGCTGCACGAGGCAAAATGCGCATGGCGTTTATTACTTCGCGTGGACAAACTCCTTCACAAAACCTTTCGGGACCCAGTGCGGCGTGTCTTCATGCGCGCCCCCCCTTTGCAGAGTCCAGTGTGTTTGGGGCACAGTCCCAGTGCTCCCTCGCGTTGCGTGTCAGTCATCGGGTGTCATTTGTTCTTGCTGAAAGGTCGAGCCACACTTGGCAGAGAAAACCTTGCGAGGGTGGACTCCCGAATGAGTCCCGAAGGCAGGTCACGGCTTTTCCCCCCAACCTCCTTATCAGGCTAATATCTTTCTCCTGAGAGGCGTTTCTATTAGTTCCTGCTTTTTTGTGTCATTTCATGTTCCCCCCTCTGTGAAATATTGAATCCTTTCATCTTCAGGCCCTGAAAATATCCTCCTCGTGTCCATAAATACTCTCCTGTGTCCCGCCTCTCCTGCATTCTTGTTTTGTTCTGTACGTTTTTTGTTTTTTTTCGTTTTTGCTTTTTCAAAGCTCGTATCTTTTCTTATCATTCCAGGTGTCCCAACATGCTCCCTGATACCCATCTCTCCCTCCTCCTCCTCCTCCTCCTACCACTGCTGCTTCTTCAAGGTCGGTTCGCTGATATTTTATGTATTATTATTTTTTTTATTTTTTTTTCTGTTTTTGCATCTTGGTTCAGTTGAAGAGAACCTTCTGTGCCTTTCTGGTATTCGACATGTTTACCACATTCGGTCATTCAATACAACCTGTGGAGTGCAGCAAATCAACCCAACCACTAACTTGTCCTCACTCCACTGTTGGCGCTATTGGTAATTGCTCAATGGCTGTTCAAAAATGGGTTTAGCAGGTTATTTTACACTTTTTACACATATTTATAGGAAACCAATCCGTATTCCATTCTTTTTTCTTTTTTTTTGCAGAGAGAAATGAAGAAGTAGGTGCACTAAAAAGTAATAATCACACATTAGGGAGGCACATTGAGGTGCGAGTCGGTGGTGTAAAAGGTGTGATGCTCACCCGACCCCACCTCTGGTCAACCTTTAGGTTCCCCGACAAGATATTTTACGACTCAAACCAACGCGGAGGAATTCCCATTACATTGTCTTCAAAGTTACTTCCTGCCCATAATGCTCCGATGTTTGACGTGGCTTTTTTTTTTTCGCACATCGTCCGCTGCTCCCTCGGACCCGAGAGTTGTTGGTATTTGCCCCGAGGCGGGGGGGCCGTGGGGCAATACGAACTTTAAGTTGTTTTCAAAAATGACAGCTTTAGCACCATCTGTAGAATTTATGACCGGCTGCTTTAAGACTTTGAACCTGAGCAAACCAGACCTCGTCAGGACGCCGCCCTCTCTCTCCTCCCGTGCTGACAACACGCGGATGACATGTTGCGGGGCTCTGCCGCCTTGAGATATCCGCGTAATCCCGCCTGTCAGATTAAAGGTCACCGATAGGTACGAACCATTACCTTTTCATCTCCCAGTCACGGGGGGGAATTAATGTCAATTAGACTTAAATCCCCCTCGGTCTGAGGATTGGTGCCCCATTATCTGTATGCCCCTGCTTCGGCTTTCATTTGCAGACTACCAACTTAAACAGTCATTTTGCTGGAACAGACTGAACACACAGACTTTTTTGTTTCGGATCCGTGGGGCCCCACTGACCATGAGAAAACGGCTTGCCAACACCCTCGGACCCCTGAACTTTCCCTGTCCGGAGGACTCCGGAATGATGTCGGAATGAGGGGGGTAGATGAAAGGATTTCCCCCCCGTTTTGCAGGTGCCACTTTTCTTTAACGATTAGTCTTCCTCTGGATTTTCGCTTAAAAGTCTCCTGATCTCATGCAATTTTGCTTCTTCCGTCCTCTCACATGAGGATGGAAGGCCTTCTGTAAGTACATTTGAATTATATTCATAAATTACCCTGCCAAGGAAATATCTTCTGTATTAAAATATTGCATTTTTTAGTCCAATTTTCCACAATAATTGAGGAACACACGTAAATATGTGTGTATATATATACACACACACAGTATATATACTCTATATATACTGTATACTGTGTCTGTGTTCTGGCTGAGGAGACTGACCCACAACAGGAAATCACATGCCCCCTCTGTCCTCCTCACTGGGCCGTACGTGTGCATGAATAGAGCAACGTCCTCTCTGTGAATAGAGCCAAAGAATGGGTTTCTTCCCTTGTCCATTCACATTAGCTGTACATAGTCAATTGGCCGTCCCATGTCCTGGGTAGGAGACTGACCCACGGGGGTCACCGGGGACAACGGGGCACGCTCACATGCCGAAACAGGAAATCACATGCCCCCTCTGTCCTCCTCACTGGGCCGTACGTGTGCATGAATAGAGCAACGTCCTCTCTGTGAATAGAGCCAAAGAATGGGTTTCTTCCCTTGTCCATTCACATTAGCTGTACATAGTCAATTGGCCGTCCCAGGGATGGAAGGGTTCAAGTGGGAGTCCGGCTTCGGGGAAACCCCCTCATTCCTGCTTGCGTTTTTCAAATTGTTTGTGTTTCTTATCTTGCGACCCCAGATCAGTCTGTTATAAACTAACTTTGTGCGCAAGACTTCATATTTTGGTGTATAATACGTCATATATCTCTGATGTACACTGCATGTGTGCACGTTTGATTGACCCCGTGTTGCCTGTCTTTTTTTTTTTGTTGTTGTAGTCCAGCAGTGCAGCGCAGTGCAGGAGATCCAAACCAGCCATGAGAACATCGTAAAAATTAACTCGGCAGGAGAAAGTGAGTAGCTTAACGAAACCACCCTGAACGGGACAAAATGGTGTGGAAATGACAATAGACAATGTTGTTAAGTGCGAGGCAGTTGGAGGGACTCTGAAATGACCCATTAAAGTGATGGGTGGTCTTATTTGCCTGATGTCTTTGTTGACAGGTGAGCTCCAACTAAATACTCTCCCTCTCCTCCCCCTTCCCCCCCCCCCCCCCCCCCCCCCCCTCTCTCTCTCTCTAATTGTTGTCCTTGCATTCTTAACGTGACGGCAACACCGGGGATTATTTATGCCGCTCGCCGCCTGCACAAACGCGCTTGAGAGAGAGGCAGGGAGAGATTTGGATCGCTAATGGTTTTGTGGGATAACAAAATGAAGCACTCTGGCGCGCGGAGGATCTTTGCTCACTGTTGTTACTTCGAGGTGTTGGTTCATCTGCGAGCACACGAGCAGCGTAAACCCGCTGTGTGCCTGTACAATGACAAGGAGAGGCGCGGTTTGCCAGGAGTCCGCCGGTGTAGACAGTGAATGAAATTCAGCCCGCGACTTCCGAAAGACATTTCGTGGACTTAACCCCTTTTTTTTGGTGTGCGCTTCCCACGGGAAGTGATGCAGTGCTCGGCAGCCATGGATGTCCTCTTCCTGCTGGACGGCTCCTACAGCGTGGGGAAGGGCAGCTTCGAGAGGTCTAAACACTACGCCATCAAACTCTGCCAAGCGCTCGACATTGGCCTGGACAAGGTGTGCTGTCTTTCTGCTCTCTCTCGCTCTCTCTCTCTCTCTCTCTCTCTCTCTGCCTCTTTCGTTGACTGTCACTCCGCACCCGTGCAATCTCGCCCCTTGTCCAGGTGCGGGTCGGTGTGATCCAGTACGGCTCCGCGCCTCGGCTGGAGTTCTCCCTGGACTCGTACGCCACCAAGCAGGAGCTGCAGAAGCACATGAAAAAGATTCCTTACAGGTGCCTCCCTCTCTCCTCTCCTCTCCTCTCCCCTCCCCTCGTTTCGTCTCAACTTATCCGGCATGCAGAAACCTGTCACAGTTCTCCAGTGTGTTCTCAGAACCGTAACCAGATCAAACGAGCCGGCAATAACGGCCAAAGAGGGAGTTAATATAAACTGGCAAATGTTTGATCATCTAGACTGGACTGGTTTAAATGTATCTTAGGGTTCAAATGTAGCAGAGCAGCTGCATAAAGGGGAAACAAAGATAAAACATGATTGGGTATGAACACGTTCCTATCTGCATATCACAGCTGTGCCTCCGCAACTCTGACTTCATGCGCGACAGGTTTCTGGTTGCTGAAATGACGTTTTCTTGAAATCCTCATGGGATGATTCATAATAAAAAGAGTAACATTGTAACAAATAAAAAAAACACACACAGTATCCCAAACTCTGACCCCCCCCCCGCCCCCCAGGGGAGGCAGCACCCAGACAGGACTGGCCCTCAAGTACATCCTGAGGAAGGGTTACCCGGGCGGACGCAACTCCTCCGCCACGGCCCGCATCGCCATCCTCTTATCGGACGGCAGGTCTCAGGGCGCCACGGCGCAGGCGGCGGCCCGGCTCAAAGAAACCGGCGTGGTCCTGTTCGCCGTGGGCCTGCGCTTTCCCAGGTGCGTTTGATTTAGCGGGGGGGGGAAAGTAGCGAGCCGTGGTTGGATGAGAAAAGAACAAAGCGCACTCTTTCTCCGGATCGCAGGTGGGAGGAGCTGCACGCCCTGGCCAGCGAGCCGATGGAGAGTCACGTGTTCTTCGCCGAGCATTTCCGCGACGCTGTGAACGGCCTGTGCAGCACGCTGTCCACCTTCTCCGTCTGCAACGCCACGCCCGCAGGTGGGACGACCGCTTTTTCGTCCCCAGCCACAGCATTGTTGTATGTGTAACAAGAAGGGAATGAGACTCTTAAAATGACCTTTTTTTTTCTACCTCTTCCTCCCCCTCCCCCTCCCCCCAGGCTGTCAGTTGGAGTCGTTCCCCTGTGAGAGGAAAACGCTGGAGACGGTGAAGGAGCTGCAGGGGAATTTCATGTGCTGGAAAGGCAGCAAGGGCTATTCCCCATACACGTCTCTCTGCCCCTACTACAGGCAAGTGTGCCGTATTTTTTAAAAAAATTTGACACCAGAAAATCCATCCCACAATTCACCGGAGACGCTTTTTTAGTTTTTTCTTAAGATCCGCAACTTCACAGCAAAACGTGACGGACCCGAATGTAAAATATAGATGCAAAGTAAATGTTTGTGGTGTTTTACCCGAGTGGCGAGGATCAAAGTTTGCTAAATAAATTTTATATATATATAAGAATATATTTGTAATATTGCCCTGTGCCCAATCTGTGCGTTGCAGGTACAACAAGGCCTACAGGAGACACCAGACGGTCTGCCATCGGACTATCTGTCCAGGTGACGTCCACGTCCCCCCTCCGAGTCCACCTCTTTTTTCTATTGATTTATTTTAGATATGCCTTTTTAGACATCACCTCTCTCTCCCTGTGTGCCAGATCCCTGTGATACCCAGCCCTGTCTGAACGGTGGAACGTGTGTGTCCGAGGGTCCGGAGGGCTACCGCTGCGCGTGTCCGCCGGGCTACGGAGGAGACCCCCACTGTGGTCCGTGCACGCTCTGGTCCTCTCACTTGAGATAGTTGCATAACGTAACGCAAGGGGGTTCCAAACTAACCGCAGCCTCCGTCCCTCCTCAGCTCCGGCTCTGTCCCTGGACTGCTCCGTGGACCTGCTCTTCCTGCTCGAGGGCTCCGCCGGCCTCACCCTGGAGGGCTTCCTCCGCCTCAAGTCCTTCCTGAAGCGCTTCCTGCAGACGGTGGTCGGGTCCGACAGCCCCAGCAAGGTCGGCCTGGCGGTGTTTGGCGGGGAGACTCGGGTGAAGGCCCGGGTGGGCGAGTTCAGGGGGGACCTGGGGGGTCTGCTGGGGGCGGTGGAGGCGCTCCGACCGGTCGGCGGCGAGGCCATGACGGGACAGGCGCTGCATCACGTCACGCGCCACGGCTTCGTGAGCGCGCCGGTGTTCGCCGACGTCGCCGACGACCTCCCCCGCGTGGTGGTGCTGCTCACCGCCACCGCCGCTGCTGACGAGGTGGTGCAGCCTTCCAAATACGCCAGGGACAGGGAGATCTTCCTCGTGGCTGTGGGACCGGAGCGGTTAAGGGCACAGCTGAATAATATCACGGGGAATCCCCAGAGGACTCTCACCTACATGTCGCCTGACAGGCTCGGTGCCAAGATCCCTGAGCTCAAGGCCAAGATCTGCAGCGTGGACACACAAGGTCACTATTGAGGCCACTTTAGCACAAAATCCACTCCATAAGTCAGACCATTCTGCCCAGGCTGTGTGTTTAATTTTCCTTATTTTGATCATTCGGAATACTCTGTATCTGATACAATAGCAACTAAATCTTTCATGTGTAATCTCTAAAAGCAAGGAATTATGCCTGCCATGTACCGTTTTGAAACTTCACATGTTAATTGTGTTTTTGTGTTCCACGCTGTTTTCCAGGTTGCCTGGGCCAAGCCGTGGACCTGGTGTTCGCCCTGGACGCCTCAGGGGGCGTGAGCCTCGAGAACTTCGGCATCCTGCGCGACTTTGTGCGCAGCCTCACCGTCCAGTTCGACGTCAACCGCGACGTGGCCCAGGTGGCCCTCGTGGCCTACGGACGCAAGGCCACCACCGTCTTCGACCTGGACACCCACGAGACGGGCTCCGCCATCCTCAAGGCGGTGGACGACGCCAACTACATGGGCGGAGCGGCCTCCACGGGCACGGCTCTGCTCCACGTGCACTCCAACGTCCTGACCGCCGCCAAAGGCGCGCGGCCCGGGGTCAACAAGGCCGTGGTGGTGATAACCGACGGCTCGGGCGGCGGCGACGCCGCGGTGCCGGCGCGAAAGCTCAAAGACAACGGAGTCTCCCTGTTCGTGGTGGGGATCGGGGACGTGCAGAGAGAGAGGCTGCTGGAGATCGCTGGTTCCGAGGAGCACATGATCTCTGTGCCATTTTACGAGGACCTCAAGTACTTTGAAGATGTGCTGGTTCAGATGCTGTGTTCAGGTGAGCTGCGTTTCTCCCAGTGCACTTTTTTCCCCTGTTAACTTTCAATAAATATGATGAACATGATTAACACTTTATATTTTCTTTTTTCTTTTTTTTCTTTAACCAGATGTGAAGAAGCCCGTTAACCTGTGCAACCCGAATCCGTGTATGAATGACGGGATCTGCATCCTGTCTGGGGGGAGCTTCCGCTGTCAGTGCCAAGGCTACGAAGGACCACACTGTGAAACAAGTTAGTGGCATCAATTCTTATTTAATGTGGCTTTAAGAAAAAAACCTTCATCTGTTTCAATGTTCTTAATGTCACAGCAGTGGATGAGCAAAGAGATGTTCTTCAAACCGGACTGCCATCAGAGCTCATATCCATTAATCCAAACACGAGATTGTCTGTGACTTCCTCTGTGCTTGGTTCATAGGAAGCAGGAGGCCTTCATCCAGAGGCGATCATCCGAGGCCTGCTGGTCTTAGGCAGAAGAAGAGCCACCAGGAGCTCCTGCACCACTACAAACTGCACCGCCGGAGGCATGCTGCCTGACACTACACTAGAGGTCCCCTTTGGACTCTTAAAAAAAACCAAAAAAAAACCCAACCAGTGATGGATGTGGCTACACATTCGATAAAGGGAATATAGAAGATACTGTTACCTCGTGGCTGTTATATAATATTTAAACTTGCACTCAGACTTGAACAAGTGCCTTCAAACTGGACGTTTCTCCACGGTTATGTCCGCCTGTGTCCTATTTTGCTTTTTTTTTTCTCAGCCCTTTTGTGAATTTGTCTCAATATTGTTCCCCTTTTCGATTCAAAGATGTAAACTTTTATATAATATAATTACATATTATAGTGTATAACTGTGTCATTTCTATTTTCTTTTCTTTTCTTTTTTTTGTCATCCCAATCCTCTTTGGTTTTACAACTGAGACAAAAACATCACCTTTGTGCCAGGGCGCCATTCCTTTTATGTTGCAGTATAGTTTTTATTGCTCACTACAGTCAAAATTTATTTAAATGTGTTAATCAACGAAAACTTGCTTTAGTTTTCGTTGATTAACACACTTTAATAAATGTGACCGTAGTATATATGAAATGCATTTTTAGTTATGTCAGTGTTATATTAAAATAGCCAGAAAGAAGTTTTGAATTTTAAACTTTCATATATCTCTTGAGCAAAACAGGAAGAAACTTAAAATAATCCCGGATTAGTTCGTACTACCTGGGTAACTGTATATCTATTTTTAAATATACTTATTCTCGTTCCATTCATGCACGTTTTATTGTCAGAAGTGAGGACTGGATCTGTTTCCGACCAGTTACCCTTCAAATGCTTAATGCTGCTGGTTCCCAAGTTTCCTCTGCTAATTTGACCCTTAAATTAGTTTTCAGCAGAAGCGAAAAATGGTTTTCTTAGCCAGGATCGTTGTCAGTACATTTTTATTTTGAATAAAAGGTGCATTTCTAGCTAGCAATACAAGCCGACAGGCCAAATAATGGTGTAAATATATTTACATCTTGGCTACCAGCATATACGAACCAAGCTACAAAAAGTGTACAAAGTGGCCAATTTTAAGTAGAAAGGCGTTGTTCCGTCTCGCACTTCAGTGGTTTCAAACGTCGGGCTGTTTGCAGCGTTCAAACTTCCCATTTGATCATTATCGTGGGGAAATTGTCTGACTGGCCAAACTGTTCCTACGCGAAATGTTCTTCCTCCTCGCAAATGGAGGGGGAAAAAAAACACTTGCAAAGTCACTAAATCCAAGAATATCCAGTGGTATTTTGAAAAGACAAAATGTGCCGCTCTCTGATTGGCTCTTTTTTTTTTTTTTTTTTTTTTTATATATACAGTCTTGGCAAGGAGTCAATGAGGATGAAGGATCCAAGGGGTGGGGATTTGATCAGGTCATTAAGTTTCTCTCCTAGGTGGTGGATTTCTTCTCCCACTCCTGGAAATACAAAAACCAAAGGAAATTGAGACGAATGTAATGCATGTTTCAAAATATATGTAGGTTGATCATTTGTTTCCCCTTCCCTTCAGTGTACAGCAGGGGGCTCCACCATGCAAGGAACTCGAGCTGTCTCACCATGGCTTTCTGCAGGACTTTGCCTTTCGTGGCCATGATGGAGGTCGGCCTGTTCTTCAGTGCAGAGGCAGAGTTGACCGGGGAGGCCGGGTCTGCGCCGGGGAGGCCGCTGGTCGGGATGTGCTGGGGTAGCGATGATGACGATGATGTGTGGGGAGCAGGCAGGGTTGTGGTTTTAGGCTGGGGGGGGGGGGTCAAAGGTCAGACAGGCGGTTCAGCTGTGGGCCACACGGGAAGCTTTAAAGAAAGTTGCGCATTTTGACCCACAGGAGCGACGCACTCACCGGGGGCGTGTCCTGCAGGCTGCTGTCCAGCGTGGTCCCCAGCGTGAAAGGGCCCGACTGCGCCTTCTTCAGACTCTCCTTCACCTCCATCAGCCGCAGCTCCACCTCCACCCTGCGGCGCTCCGCCTCGCGACAGGCCTCCTCCCTCTGCTTCAGACGGGCCTCCAGTGAGGCCTGCTGCTGGGTGTCTGAGTGACACACACACACACACACACACACACAGGTCAGTGTCATGTATTTGTTGTTTTGTGAATCCCCACGTGCCACAGAACGCCGCGAGGCACCTTGGCATCTGCTGAGCTCCTCTTTGGTCTCCCTCCTCTCCTTCTTCAGGTGGGCCAGGCTGCCCCTCACCTCCTCCCTCTCTCTCTCCAGCCGGTCGCGCTCATCGATGTAGCGCCGCATGTCGGCCTCTGTGCGGTTTTTGCCCAGCTTCCCCTCCACTGCGCCGGTACACCCTAGAAATGGAAGGTATGTTTTTTTTCAAACAAGTCACTCTGATTCACTATAAAAGAAAATTCAATATGCACATCGGGACAATAGTCAAATGGGAATACAATGGGAATACAATGTATTGGTAAATTGCCCCACATAAATCTACAACCGACTGCAGAGGATGCACCTTTCCACTAGAGGGAGCCGTGGCAATCTGAGAGAACGGCGAGAGAGAGCGGGCATTTAATCTGGCCCCGTTTCGTGCTCTCACCTATGGTGTGAGCCTTGGGCCTCAGGGGCTGGGGGCTGTGGGGGAGCCCAGCAGCGGGGGCTCTGTGGACCTGTCCCCTGGGGGAGCTGAAGGCCGACGGGAACCCCAGACTCGTCCTCTTGGGCGTCTCCTGGCTCGAGGTTTTGGGCGACTGAGGTTGCGGCGGCAGCGGCGCGGGTGCCGGCGTACACACTTGTTCCGGTTGGCCGGGATTTAAAGAAAGTGTCGGCTCTGGCTCCGAGGGGGTAGTTGAGGTGACCTCAAATCAGAACACAAAACATAATAATAATAATAATAATATAATGAAAGAAGATGGAGACATGCAAGTGAACAGAATATGTGGGGATGGCACACCTCTTTGAGTGTACAGGAGGAGTCTCTCTGGTCTTCTACGTGCACAGGTGAGTCCCTCGACGTCTCTGGGGCGGGCGGAGCTTTGCTCCCACCGGACGGGTGCAGGAAGGAGCGCACAGGAACCAGGTCCAGGTAAACCCTGTGCTCCGTGTCCCGCTCCGGTCCCTCCGGCTCCGCTCCGGCGTCCGGCTGTGTGCACGGCTCGTGGTGTTCCTCGACGCGGTCGCCCCGGTCCTCCGGCGGGCCGCTCTCCTCCGTATCCTGCGCGACAAGGGGCGTGTGTGACGTTAGGAGATGGAAAATGAGTCCATGTAAAAAAGAAAAAAAAAAAAAAGAAAGTTGAGCTGAACTTAAAAACGGATGACAGAACAGGGCAGTGGCTGCATGTTTTCTTGACAAAAACAAGGCGACCAGATGATTTCACTCAGTCTGTTTTAAGTTTAAAGTGAGCAAAGGAATTTGACTGAAATCAACCCTCGGACTGTCTGAGGTCCTTAGACTTGATCTAATTGAGGTAAAATCTGTTATTTCTATTTCTTCACTGTTCTTACTGTGCATGTGAAAGGAAGTGGTAACAGAAGAAAACATCCTACTTTTTTTTTTTTTTTACTGAATATCATAAAATATAATTATGGGTATGCGTGCTGAAACTATTGATTACTCCATAAGTGGAAAAAAGTGAGACCTCAGACTGTAGGCTGGACAGCTGCAAAAAAGTTTGGGACTATTATTAGATAATAATAATAATAATAATAATAAAAAAAATCCTTCAGCTGCAACTTCAAGAACAACATTAAAAAAGTAAGCCTTTTTTTTTTCTTCTTCTAGATGAGGTATTCTATGATATTGCATTTAGATTCCGAACGCACCTCCGGATCCACCAAAGACGCCACGTCGTCGTACAGATCTTCGGAGTTTTGGGGGATGGAGGGTGCCGTGTCTATGTAGGCGTTTGGCTCAGAGAAGCCTCTCTGCATCAAGCTGGAGAGAGGCGCACACAAACACACACACACACGCACGCAAAGGTTCACTTGAACATCCTTCCTGCGCGTGCGTCTCCGCATCCATTTCAAAGGAGAGCTGCGACTTACTATAAGGAGGTCTTGGCAGCGTTGACGATGCTGGAGATCCTCTCGGCGTTGACGTAGTCGTACGTCAGCTCCTCCGGGTCCGTCTTGTTTCCCGTCTGCGACAGCAGCAGGCCCAGCCAGTGGCCCATGTCGGCGGATGTCTTGGCCTGGGAGGAGAAAGAGAAAAGAGAGAGAGTGGAAGACGGCCGCCTTAAAACCTTGCGCTTGACGCCGCGTGCCCGCTTCCCAATGGTACCAATCGGGATCGCCGCAGCGTAATTTACCAGCGGCGTTTCAGTACGCGGTGAAATAAGCTGTCCACTCTATGCATGACACGCCACCTTAGTGAACCATGATCCTTCCTGCGCGTACGTCTCCGCATCCATTTCAAAGGAGAGCTGCGACTTACTATAAGGAGGTCTTGGCAGCGTTGACGATGCTGGAGATCCTCTCGGCGTTGACGTAGTCGTACGTCAGCTCCTCCGGGTCCGTCTTGTTTCCCGTCTGCGACAGCAGCAGGCCCAGCCAGTGGCCCATGTCGGCGGATGTCTTGGCCTGGGAGGAGAAAGAGAAAAGAGAGAGAGTGGAAGACGGCAGCCTTAAAACCTTGCGCTTGACGCCGCGTGCCCGCTCCCCAATGGTACCAATCGGGATCGCCGCAGCGTAATTTACCAGCGGCGTTTCAGTACGCGGTGAAATAAGCTGTCCACTCTTTGCATGACACGCCACCTTAGTGAACCATGTGTGCACGGGAGGAGGACATCAACCCGTTTTGAGGAATTCGCTTCTTTTCACATTTATGATTTATTTCAGCTCGTCACCTAAAATATATATATATATATTTTGGGACTGACTAAAATATATATATATTTTTATTTATTTATTTATATATTTTTTATATATTTTTTTAAATTTATATATATATTTTTAGTTTTTTTTTGTGTAGGAGGCAAATTCTTCTGTGTCAGCCAGCAGCGGCACACAATGAAGTGGTGCTTGGACCGCTTCCCGCGAGACGCTGACACTCTGTTCTTTATGTTTGGCGTATTCAAACCGTTCGACTAATTGACAAGTTTCCTGATGGCAAAGATACATTTGCGCGCAGTCATTGCTGAGGCGTAGTTTTGGCTGGTTTGTTTTAGTAAATACTGTAAACGCAGGTATTTTTAAATTACGTTTCCAATTGGCGAAATACAACCCAATCCTGGTAAAAGAAAAGAAAAAAAAAAAACATAAAAGGTGTCGGAAACAGCCAAGGAGACTAAACATCACATTCCATTTGCCTGTGAGCAGCAGGGTGGTACTGGAGGCCTGATGAAAATGGGCGTAGCATTGTGTAATCCACCCCCACCCTTAACACGCACGCACACACACACACAGACCACAACTGTGTGCACACATACATAGACTAAGGTTGACGTCAGCAGAAAGTTCAATGTTGATACTTTTTATTAGTGTTAACCGTGTGCAAGGTTCCTATAAGTAGCTGCACACTGTTTTGACTTTTTCAAGAAATGTCGACGCACTGTGTGTGTGTGTGTGTGTGTGTGTTTTTTTTTTTTTTGTTCCCCTCCGGAGAGGTTAAACATCTGGTTATTTGTCAGAGTAACAGCAGAGCTAAAGATCGAGAAGATTTTTTTTTTCTTATGATATGTTGGACCCTTTTTTTTCCCCTGAAGGTCAGGTGCCTCCACCGTCCGCGTCCACGGCGTTGTTTTGCGCCTACCTCCAGGGTCGCCACCTGCGTGCCGTCCACGCCGATCTTGAAGGAGTACAGGTGCTCGGGGCTGGGGTCGGGCAGGACGCTGCAGCCCTCCAGCGTCACCGCCGGCTGGCTCACTTTGTGTCTGCCCTTGTCCTGGTAGAACCACAGCTGACCGTTCTTGATCAGACACCAGCACGTCCGCCATTGGCGGTTCACCAGCACGTTGAGGTAGCCTGGCAACAGGAGAGGGGCGGGGGTGACTTCATTGCGAGGTAGTCCTCTTGATCATTTGATTATTTACTGATTTATTGTTTTACTCTAAACGCCCTGGAATTACACTTGACACTTTCGTGTCGTAAAACCCAGTGACTCGTAGTCTTATTATTCTTATTATTTGTATTATATTGTTATAAAATCCTGAGGGTTGAGATAACTTTTCTCCATATTATATACTTAATAATCATGATAACCATAATAATCATAATCATAATAATTGTTACTTATTAGATAAAAGCGTCATCCAAATGAAATGCATTATTGTACGTATAATAATAATAATAATAATAATAATAATAATAATAATAATAATAATAATAATAATAATAATAATAATAATAAAAAAATAATGGCCATGTCCGACGGGCTCCTTCTCACCTGAGGTTTCGACACATTTCTCCGGGCTCTCCAGCGAGGAGGGCTTTTTCTTGCCGATGTTCATGAGGTTGCTGAACTTCAAACCTGCGCCGTATTTTTTCTTCACTGCGGGGGGCCGGGAGAAGCGGGACACGTTCACTCGACACGCGGCCGTTGACTGTAATTTGCACTTTTTTTTTCAAATCGCAGAGCCACGCGTGCCCCGCCGCGAGAAAAGAGAAACTCACCATCTTTGTTTTCGGGGATTTCAGCGTGACTGTCGGTGCTGCTGCCGCTCTCTGAAGCCACCGGGTGTCTCTCACTCAGCTCTCCCTGTGCATATAATATAACATGTATTCATGTATATACGTATATAATGCATTTGAGGCCGTCCAACTGCAAAACATGTGTCGATGGGGTGTACCTTGGTGCAGATGAGCCTCGGGGAGTCAGTGACTGAGTCACAGCTCTCCGCCGGCTTGGGACTGATCTCCTGTATCACCTACACCCAGAGCATTTCCATTTGAATACACGTTTGTGTGGGAATCAAAAGCAAACGAGAACTTGGTGGGTTTTTTTTTTGGTTGTTCACCTTCAGCCACTGCTCTGTCTGCTCCTTGCTCTGCAGGCCCAGCACGATGGCCTCCCCTCCCACCGGAGTGATCTTCAGCTTGTGCTCCCTCCTCTTTGGCTGCTTCTCTTTGTAGACCACGCCGCAGCCCAGCAGACTCACGTCCAGCAGCGGGGTCTGCTCCTTGGAGCTCTTATAGCACTGGAGGGGACGAGCACACGCAGACAACAGTGACTCGGGTACATCTGACGGATAACCAGCCGTAAATCAACCCAAAAAAAAGAAAACGTTTTTTTTTGTTTTTTTTCCTATTTCGCCTTATCAAATGCACCTTATTTACTTGTTTTTGTTTCTTTTTCTATTTGTATTGGGCTTAAAACCAGGACCTGAGTTTTCCAGTTTTGTTCCGCAATGTGACGGAATGACCAGAAGGAATCCTCCAAATATCTATTGAAATATCTACGCTGTGCCTATTTTTACAGTATATCTTTGTATAGACCGTTCATCTGGAGGTGATTTGTCCTGATCCTGCCACTCTGATTCACTTTTCGTTTTTCTGACACACAGCCCTGTACCCACCAGCAGGCGATGCTCTTTGATGACGCACAGCTGCTTGGCCCACTGGCCGAGCCACTTCTTCCTCCAGAGGAAGGCGCAGATCCGGGCGTCCTTCATCAGCTCGATGGACGCCTCCGCCGACGGCCACTGGTGCTGCGCCGACGGCGACTTCCCCCGGGTCACCTCCTCCTCGTCGTAGGACTCGTACGAACTACTCACCGCCTCCCCGTCATCTGAGAGCAAGAGCACATGGGGTCATCGCTGAGGATAATGAAAAGGAAAAAGGTAAGTGTTGCGATGATGATGATGATGATGATGGTGATAATGGCTGAGTTCGTGTTGCAGGGCAGGGTGAACGCATGAAGTTAATGACCTCCTTGACCTTGATGAGCGTCTTCCTTCAAATAGGATTTATGCACAAAACTCCAAACCAGTGAGCACAGTAACATTTGCATTGCCGTTTGGCGGTGACACAAAGGGTTCCGAGTTATGATGAGAGAAAAAATAATACTTTTAGTACATTTCAATGAAGATGGGCCGGTTAAATAGTGCATCCATCAAAAGTGGTGACTGCAAGTGGTTTTCTTTCACGTGCAGGGTCACCGGGTTCATGCTGGACCACGAGAACATGCTGGCTGGCGAGACATGCGCACAAGTCACGTGACAGAGTTCTAGCTACCCCTGGTAATAACAGCATAGACCACACTGTCTGAGCTCTGCACGCGCATCCAGGGCCCTGAGAGGAGGCCAAAGCAATCCAGATCTACGCCACGGGAGGAAGAGGAGGAGGAGGAGGAAGATCGGGAAAAGAAGTGAGGAAAAGGTTGTGTTGGAACACACACATCTTTTGTTGTTGTTTTTTTTTCCTTCTCTGTGTTCTATACATTGATGGATAATTATCTCTAGACTCTGACAGCTGAACCTTTTTTGTGTGGGAATAATCTTTTTTTTTTGTCTTTGCGAAACAGTCGACGAGGTTAGAGGAAATGGGAACGTCGAAACCGCGCGCCCTACCGTTGATGCTTTCGTCGTACGGCTGCGCCTCCTCGTAGTAGCTCTCGAACGGGTCGATGCTGGCTGGAGCAGGGACCGAGGGTAAGGGGAACGGCTCCCGGCCCACCACTCCCTGACAGATAAAAAAAAAAACAAAAAAAAAAACATCAAAGACGGATAGTTATAAAAGGATTGAGTTCATTTGAGTGTACAACAATACAGAAATACAGCATTCAATTATGATCAATATAAGCCCTGAACAACAGCACTGTACATCACGCACGCACACACACACACACACACACACATACACACACACAATAACAACGCGTGTTGCGCTCCCTGGGCTGTAATTGTTCCTAATCCAGCTGTCACTTCAGGAGTAAGTAGGAAATTCCTCGTGTAACCAATCCTTGTCCGACCTCCGTGCACTAGACGGTTATATGTTTGCCTTTGGGAAAACGTGTGTGTGTGTGTGTGTGTGGGCCCGGTGGCTTTCCTGAAATCAGTCAGCAGTCTGGCTTCACTTCTGCCTCGCGTCTCCTGTGCGGTAAGGACCGTCTGTGTGTTTGTGTGCGCCCGCCCATGCGAGCGGAAACCACCAGACTCTCGGCGGCTCCGGCTGCCTCGGTGAGCCTCGTTTCAATTAGGGAGATCTTCATCACTTCGCGTACTTCATCACCCCGCGCATTCAATGCCGAGTCGGTAAATCAACTGCACGCCGCGATTCCCAATTCGTGTCGGAGACGTCTGCCGGCGCTGGGGATTGGGTTACACAGCGAAACCGTATTCCTGGGCGCTCGAGTGAAGATCCACGCTTTAAACGGGGCGAATGTGTCTCTAATAGATGTAAAGGTTAGGAATGTTAACGTTCAATGTCTTTTCTCAAATTCTTTTTGGGCACTCTATATTTACACACATATCTTGACTGCAGAGATTAGAGGGAATGACTAAAAGTCCCAAACATCCCAGTAGGGGGAATTTCGTCACCGGTAACTTCATCCTCCAGGCCTGTGACCACACGTCTTTAGATATCACATAAAAGCATCTAGGGTGGCTACGCGGGAAATGGGAGATTATGCAAATGTCGGTCCCGGTGGCTTGAGACCTGTGAAGATGCCAATCATTACGGGGATAAAAGACAGACAGAAAGTCGCTGATGGGCTTCCTGATCTCTTCTACCTAGAAATCTGCCCAGCAGAAATCACATCTTAACCCAGCGAGAGTAGCTGTCCTTAAAGTCGATTTGTCTCGTCTTTATTCCTTCATTTTTTTATTTTTTTATTTTTTTTTCCCCTCGAGGCTATTACATTCTCCGCAAGATCACATAAATATGAAATATAACCCCTTTTATGCGGAGGGGTGTCATATATCACGCAAATCCAGGCCCGGTGGGGAGGGTGGCTCTGTGGAAGAGCATGAGCTCTCACCGAGTCGCGCGCTTCCTTAGATCGGAGTTTGTCCAAATGAGGGACGTGGATCAGTTCGTCCAACGCGGCTTTGTTTTGCTTCGGCGTGGCAATTTTGAAAAAAAAAAAAAAAAAACCCGTTCCAGATATTCCGATTGATGACGCGTCTGTCTGTCGGGTGGCAATGTTCAACTTTAGAGAATAGACAGTTCACAGGCAAAATTGTCTTTCTGTGGTTGCCAGCCTGTTGCAGGTCATTGCTTCATAGCTTTAAAAAAAAATTATAATAAAATAAAAATAAAAATTGTGTCTGAAAGACTAATTGTGTTTGTCCGCTTGTGTAAATTATTTTTGCTGACTTGGAGCGTGGGCCATCAGAGACGGACTCACAAATTCCCAGTGAACAGGGTGAAGTAACACGTTTGCCAGTAACGCGGAGCAGATGCGGTGAGCTGTCATAGTAGGTGGCGTCATGGCGCATGGGCGAGGATTTGTTTGTGCGATTAGCCCGCACGCCAGAGAGCGGGGGACAGAAAGGCCACGTGTGGGACGGAGATGTTATCTCGGTGGAGGGCAACATCGGTTCTACGTTACGGAGCTGTGGGAAGAGACTTTTTTTTTTTTTTTTTGCGTGTGTCTGTGTCAGCAAATACCAACGGCAGAATGTGATGAGAGACGATCATTTTACATCCGAGGCCAAAGTGGGAAAAGTGGGCCAAGTTTGATCTCCTGTCGAAAGACTCGGCATCCGATGAGA
This sequence comes from Colistium nudipinnis, assembly GCA_016785305.1. Taxonomy (NCBI): domain Eukaryota; kingdom Metazoa; phylum Chordata; class Actinopteri; order Pleuronectiformes; family Rhombosoleidae; genus Colistium; species Colistium nudipinnis. The sequence continues at coordinate 444,561 of JAFBJU010000736.1, read as the reverse complement.
TGAGTCGCGGCCGCATTCCATTTCGGTGTGTCACAGGCATTTTTTTGGTCGCGTGTATGCGTGGGGGCCCCGACTGTTTTCGGCCCTACCTGTTTATACCCAAGCGTTTCGGCTGTAATGTTGCTGGTTTGGGGACGGAGATGTTATCTCGGTGGAGGGCAACATCGGTTCTACGTTACGGAGCTGTGGGAAGAGACTTTTTTTTTTTTTTTTGCGTGTGTCTGTGTCAGCAAATACCAACGGCAGAATGTGATGAGAGACGATCATTTTACATCCGAGGCAAAAGTGGGAAAAGTGGGCCAAGTTTGATCTCCTGTCGAAAGACTCGGCATCCGATGAGATGAGTCGCGGCCGCATTCCATTTCGGTGTGTCACAGGCATTTTTTTGGTCGCGTGTATGCGTGGGGGCCCCGACTGTTTTCGGCCCTACCTGTTTATACCCAAGCGTTTCGGCTGTAATGTTGCTGGTTTGTCACCTTTGTGTTTGGTTCGATGCTATCATTCGCTTGATTTATATTGTTTCGGTTCAATTAAAAAAAAAATATATACTTTTAATACATTTTCTAACCATGGTCAAAGGGAAATTATTTGTCTTGGATGTGTCCCTGGAAGTAATACACTCCAGCTCCAGAGCTGACGGGGACGGGTTTCTCTTGAAATTTCTCGGTGGCGAATGGAGAACGCGCGCTCGCACACACTCGCACACAAACACACACCCACCTACCCACACACACACACACACACACACGCACCACAGTACTAACAGTGTAAACCGCTCCACGGTGGGGAAAAACGGCACTCTCGGCATCTGTTATTAATTAAACAAAGAGCCAGGCATTCCAAAGCAGCAGCCCCCCCCCCCCCCCCCCCCCCCAGGCATTCCAAAGCAGCAGCCCCCCCCCCCCCCCCTCGTTCGCCCACCCACTCTTATCTCTGTCTTCTTTCTCTCTCTCCCTCTCTACTCATCTCGCCTGAAAGCGAGATCTGCGTGTGGTTTGGGCCGAGGCTGAAGAAGACTAGCTGGACTCGTATGAAAAAGAAGCAACATGCCAGGTGCCTGTGCGTGTGTGTGGATGTGTGGATGTGTGCGTGTGTTTTTTTTCCCTCCCAGTACACTTTGCAATTGCTCCAAGCTCTGTAGCGTCAACCTTTCACTTCTCTCTCGCTGTCCCGCTCCCTCTCTCTCTCTCTCTCTCTCTCTCTCTCTCTCACTCACGCACACACACACACACACTCCCTCACCACAGAAACATGGGGTAGAGGGATTGGATTGAGGAGTCAGAGCTTTAACAACGAAGTGGAGGGGGGGGGGGGGGGGGGGGGGGGGGGGGGGGGGGGGCGTGGGTGTGGTGGAGGAGCTTTGAGTAAAGAGTGGGAAAAAAGGCCCCAAAAAAACGAACAGTCAGAGGAACATGGAAAATCCCTGGTTCCCAGGCCAAGAATCCTGTGCAGTACACACACACACACACACACACACACACACAGACACACACGCGCGCACACACACAGGGAAGGAGGGAGAGTTGTGTCTCCATAACTTCAGAGGACATTAGGTTGACTTACATTAATTTCCTGCAGATGCACCCAAACTACTACTTGCCTGACCCTAACCACGTCCTAACCTTAAAACATGTCTTCACGCACGCACGCACGCACGTACACGCACGCACGCACACACACACACGCACGCGCACGCACGCACGCGCACCCACACACACACACCCACACACACACACACACACAGAGTGAAGGCCTGCTGGGAGCTTTGAGCAGAGACTGGAGTGATAAAAATAATCAGTACGGCTCAGTTTCAGGAGAATTCTCGGAGTATTTTCTTTTCCCGCACTTGTTGTAACATAAAAGGGACAAGGCAAATGGTGGAAAAAAAAAAGAAAAAAAAGACCACCAGATAAAAGGCCGAGATTAAAAAATTCACATGACAGATTTTGCCCGCGCCGTATTTATTTTTCCATTATTTGTTACTTTCTTGGGAACATTTGGAACCGGCTCGAAAACCCCCTTGTGTGTTGGCCTGAATGTTTACCACTTACTGACCTAAATCTTTTTAGCATAAATAAAGAAGACCCACGTGCTTAAAACCAAAAAAAAAAGAAGTAGTCCTGTAGAACAAAAAGGGATTTAAAGAGCAAATGCTGGCGAGTAACGTCATCACGAATAAATTCAAATGAAATCCTGCTCTTGGGCTGGCCAATCATATCGCGGTGGTGATAATAACCCGTTGCCTGCAGCCACAGTACCGCTTCCCGTGCGTGTCGACAGTATTTCCTTTCCCTGCCTGACGCTGGCGAGTGGCCCAGCTGCTATCTATAGTACAACTCTATTTTCGGACCACGCAGACGGGACGCAATGGAACTCGGGCAAATCCTTAGTTGCCGTCCGGTCCCGTGGGGGGAAAACGGCCAATCGGCACCCACGTCCGACGACGCAGCGTCACGTGAGAGCAGGTTTCGGCGAGAAGAAAGACGCTGGAGATCATGGAGGCGCCCGGCGGCCCGAGGATCCACCGGGACACTCCAGGGGAGAGTGCCGGCTGGGTGAGGGTGAGGGTGGAGGGGAGCTGGTTCAGCGCCGAGCGCGCCTTCTTGTCGAGCCACAGCGACTACTTCCGTGCTCTCTTTCAGTCCGGGATGGTAGAGAGCGAGCGGGCCGAAGTCCACCTGAGGGGAGGGGTGCGCCCCGGGGGTTTTCACATCGCCCTCTCCGTCTGCAGGGGAGAGGCTCCCGCCATCGCCGACGCCGACGAGCTCGCGGACGCCGTGGAGTGCGCCGCTTTCCTGCAAGTGAGGCTCTTGGTGCGTCACCTCTGTGACATCGTCGACACGGACAACTGCTTCCTGCTCTACCACGCCGCCTCCGTCTTCGGGGTGCACGAGCTGTTTTGCAGCGCGGCTCTTTTCCTTCGCGATGCGTTCGATGATCTGCGGGACGCGGCCGAGGGCGCCATTCCCGAGGACCTCATTCGGTACTCTCTGGCCTTGTCTCCCTCCTCTTACGTTGCCATAGGCACGCACTCTCCGTCCATGGACATGCTGCACGACTCCTTTCGAGTCGCCTGCTATCTGGATGAAAACGAGGGAGAGTGGAAGCACCTGACCGACCTCCCGACCCTCTGCAGCACCTCCATGGCCGGCGTGGCGGTGCTCGACAACCGGCTGTACATCGTTGGGGGCGTTTACGGTTACGGCAAGGACACGGTGGACGGCGGCTTTTGCTACGACCCCGACTCCGGGCTCTGGACGGCTCTTCCTGGACCCCAGCAGCCACGGTACGACTTCACCCTGCTGGGGCACGACGGCCGACTCTACGCCATTGGCGGCGAGTTCCGCAAACGGACCGTTTCTACGGCAGAGTGTTACGACCCCGCGAATGGACGGTGGACATTTATAGGTCAGGCGCCGAGGCCCCTGGCGTCCGCCGCTTGCGCCGTGGCCAGGCGGCGGGTGTTTGTTTGCTTCTGGAAACCTCCGGATACCACAGACATCTACGAATATGTGCCGGCGATGGACGAGTGGAAACTGGCCACCACACTGATCAGGCATCAAAGCTACGGCCACTGCATGGTGGCCCACAGGGACAATTTGTACGTGATGCGCAACGGGCCCGGCGACGACTTCCTGCGCTGCCTGATGGACCGCTACGACATCACGACGGGCCAGTGGACGGCCTTGAGTGGCAACTACATCAACAGCAAGGGGGCACTGTTCACTGCCGCGATCAGGGGGGACTCTGTGTTCACAGTCAAACACATGTTAACTCTCGAGTACACCATCGCCGGAGATGGATGGAAGCCCCGCAGGCAGATGAAGGGGTTTCCAAAGAGCGGCTCACTGTGGACGTGTTTACTCAGGCTTCCCAGGAAGGGACCCGTTGCACCACAGCTGGATTCGGAGGAAGGAGAAATGGCTTCGCCAGACACATCTGAGGGATTTGTGGCAGCGATACCGCAACCTTGAAATTAGAGCACAGCTGAAAAACAACGTGTTGTTTTTGAGGGTTCCTAAACTGTAGGAGCCCAAATAAAAAAAAAAAAGACAAAAAAAGAATTAACGTTTGCCGTATGATTCCGCAGACGCCACGGTGACAGAAGTGTTAATGCATTCCCTTTCTGACACACACACACACATGCTGACACTAAGCATTTGTTCTGATTAGCACCAGCTGCTACTGTAGTTTATATTAGGGGGGGCCCACTGTGTGTTTGTGTGTGTATGTGTGTGCGCGCGTGTCTGTGTGTGCGTGCGCGTGTGTGTGTGGGCGCGCGTGCGTGCGTGCGTGCACAGTTCAAAGGCGCAGAGGGGATGTTCTAATCTAAACCTCTCATTCTCAGCTTCTTCCCTGAAGTCACACTGGGCCAATTCAACAGAAAACGCCGCTCTCTCCCACACTCTTTAACAATCCCCAGCCCAGGCTCGTCGTCCCACGAGTGATTAAATACCTGTTTCTGTGGGAGAGCGAGTTTCACGTAGCCTCAGGCGTGTAACTGAGGATAAGTGAGGGAGTCGTCTATTTTATTTTTTATTTATCTTGCATGGCCGCAGACTGCACTTCTTTTTTTGCACATTAAAAACCAGAGGAATTCTCTGGCAACATGTGATATCAATTCATAATAATTGATTTTGAATACTTAAGATGCTTCGTGATGGTAATCTCCTCGCTGAAACGAAATAACCAAAACACTGTCAATTACACTAGAGGGGGGGAATTTGTCTTTGGCCTTCTTTTGCGTACGGGGAACCTACTGGGATTGATTATGTTACCGCCATTCCCACCACACATCGGCTAAAAAGAAGCCGTGTTTGTATGTTAAACAGATTTTTTATTCACTTCATTTTAATCACTTACCGTTCTGGGGTTCGGCAGGTGAGGAAGGCTCTTCTGTGGGACGGGGACACATTTCGCTGCTTTCCCATTGAGCAGCACATCTGATCGGTCATCTGGGGTACTCAAAAACATTGAGTTGGTGAGGTCATTATATTCCGTCATATTGGCTAAATGTGCAGAAAATTGGGATAAATGTGCAGAAAGCGCTCCATCATCCAATTTGACTTTTGTTTATTTTAGTCCAGCACTGTCAGCATGCGTCCCCGTGTCTCCCACGCACGTCAACGCTTCCTAGTATGCCAAACATTCGCTGGGCAGACAAGACCCCTCATTGTGACGGCGACCGCATAACCCAAATCAAAGGGAAGCATTTGTATGGTAGCAACAACCCCATTATACAAAACACATTTTGCAGAACTAAAAGAGGATTTTGGATAAAAAATAAATAAAACAACTCTGATTTTCTGTAGATTTATACTCTAAACTAACAATCACCGGTGTTAATGTCGAGCTGTGATTCGCAGCCGTTTTTGGTCAAGTCTCCCTGGAAGAAGCTGAACTGATTTGTGTGTAAAAAAAAATATATATATATATATATATAATTTTTTTTCATCTTTAAGTGTTGCTTAGGGTACTGTGTACTACTTCCACTATCCTCAGACCTTTCACCCACTTTCTACCCGATGTCTGGCTAAACCCGGAGACACAAGGGCAGAGCTTTGACATAGTCACTTTCAATATCTTGTGTTTTAATAACCTCTCTGCTTCAAAGGGGAACGTGGCTACGGCACATCCTCAGGCGTTAAACAAAAAAGGCTCGCACCTGTGGAGTTTATGGCTATGTGGCACAGAACGCCCCCAAAAAATGGACCTTAACTCTGGGTCAAAGTGTTTTTTGTATCCTCATGAGGATGGAAAACAAGCCAAAGGCAATTACAGTAAAAGCCTGTCAGCATGACCACACGTTTCGTGTGTCACAGCACCGCATCACCAGTACCTAAAATTTGTTTTGATTAACAGCGTTTCATTTTAATATCGGTGTTATAAATGCCATTCTCGAGTCCAGGCCCACCGCTTGTTTACCCATTAGGGAAACCTCAAGTCTCGTACACGGGCCTCCTCCGCTTTCCATCCGTCTGTGTGAAAGAAAATCTATGGCTGAAAGTATGCGCATTAAGTCTAGCGCTCGTTTCGAAACCACATTCACTGTCCAAACAAAACAGGTCAGTCTCAGGTGGTGCGGGGCTACGAAGAAACGGGCAGGAAGTGGTGAGCGAGCGGAGGTATTGTTGCAGCTCATTCTCACGTCTGCTCTGCTCTCCAGTTCCTGTTCATGATCTTTTTTTCATTCATTCCGAAGCTCAAACTTTTGCTCCCCATAACTTTTTCATTTTGTGAAATCGCCTATTGACTGAGGGGGGAAACTTTTTCGCCCAATGTTCATTATGCCGAGTACGAAACGGATGGATTAGGTTCAGATGGATTGCAAAATGTTTACTCCTATACTTGTATGTTTTAATTATTTTAAGAAGAACCTGCCACGATATTGAGGTAACTGCACAAGGGCAACCAGCTCATTGACGCTTTCGGAGAGGAACCGTTCGAAACTCACACCTTTGTTGTCTTTGTCCTTCTCGCTAATCAAGACTTTGTTCATGTAGATGTACTCCTCGTCAGCGCCTGCGTGGAAACGGAAAACAGTGGTTAACATATATAGTCAGTGTCCGTAAGTGCATGCACATAAAACAAGTGTTCATGTGTTGTGACAAATGCAGTTCTTGGTTAAGTAAGGAAGAAATATCCTAAAAAAAAAAAAAAGCGAAACTCGCGTATCACTGTAATTTAACAGTTACATTATTCCTACAAATATTCAGCCAAATGATCAAATATCTAAAAATCTGTCCATAATAGCTCTGTGGAATAACGATTCCACAGAGCGATGCAAGAATGGAGACGCCATTCAAATGACTGCGGTGAGTAGTTTTGTATGCTGTGTATGTGGGATAACAATACCGTCACGAGACAAACGTGCACACTGTCCCTCTGCAGAAATGGACTTGTTGCACCGCAGGAAAAATCGGACTTGTGGCAAAAAAAACCCCGAAACTTTGATCATGTCTCCCAAAAAGCAGCAGGATTAAAGGAGACCTTCACCCAAACAAGTGGCCCATTGTGCGGACAGATGGGCCCATTATTGACACCCACTCTTAACCGTGGCGAGCATTCATCCGACATTAGTCAGAAAACTCCTTGGCCGCACAGGCGGAGCCCTGTGGAACGCCCGTCCTTGAAGTTTTTCCATATCGTACGGCGAAACATGCGGTGCGGCCCCTGAACCTGATCCATATGCGAAGGTGTGTTGACTTGGTGTGTCAATATCTCTCCCAAAAAGCAGCAGGATTAAAGGAGACCTTCACCCAAACAAGTGGCCCATTGTGCGGACAGATGGGCCCATTATTGACACCCACTCTTAACCGTGGCGAGCATTCATCCGACATTAGTCAGAAAACTCCTTGGCTGCACAGGCGGAGCCCTGTGGAACGCCCGTCCTTGAAGTTTTTCCATATCGTACGGCGAAACGTGCGGTGCGGCCCCTGAACCTGATCCATATGCGAAGGTGTGTTGACTTGGTGTGTCAATATCTGCACGGGGGGGGGGGTGTTGCATTTGTTTCGGAATTCAGAAACTGTACTCTTTAAGACTAGCAAATACTATAATTATAGTCACAATTGCGGGTTGACAATGATAAACATAACATGTACACAGGATTTAACGATCAGGAGCGCCATTAGATATTGAACTTGACTCCTATTTGCCCTCTGATGTCAATATTTACAGCTCGGCGTGGAGTTTAGGGGAATGAGTGATCCCCAGCTTGGTGAGAAGACTGCTGTGTTTGGTTTCACGTCGGTCTTAGACACGGTGGACTAATTACAAGCTGGCAAGACATTACCATAACGCTCCACACAAACTGTTGAACGAATGTCTTCTCTCAAACAATGAGCCCTGTAGTTTTGGCCCCGCAGAATGCAGCTGCTTACTGTAACCCCTGTTATGGGGATTTATTTTGTTCCGGAGCTGCAGTGCAGCTTTTCTTTTTTTTTTTTTTTTTTATGGAAAAAGTTTCTTTCATTGAGTTTAATACTTTTCGCTGACTACGATCGAACCCTGAGGAGGAAATCAAACAGAGCTCCAACCCGGGGGTGGTACCCCGGAGAAGTTTTTTTTTTTTTTTCTTCCTTTGAAATGGATATTGCGAGGTGAAATCAAACGGCAGCAGAGTGAAACGATGTTTTGCCTGTACAGTGGAACCAGATTTTTCAAGGGGGGGGGGAACGGAGTTGAAAACGCTATTTATAAAGCGCTTCTCAAAGGAAGTGAGCGTCCCCAGAGGATGAGCGCGGCTTCGGAAAAATGATCCAGCCTCGGAGCCAGAGGAGGAAGTATGTGGAGACGGGTCCAGGACCTGGACATGGAAAAGCCTGACTGCTAGTGTGTGTGTGTGTGTGTGTGTCCATCCGCCCGCGCCCGCTTCCGTCCGTGCGTGTCCGTCCATGCGTGTGAGTTTCCGTCCGTGCATGTGCGTGTGTGTGCAGCAAAACCAGGAGGGAGCAGCGCGACTTTTGATGCGCTGGCCTTTTAAGTGCAATTGTACAAAGAATTGCATCATTAAAGCAAACAAACAAACCAAAAAAAAAAAGCTCATTAGAGTTACCGTGAAGCCATAATCGTGGGTTCGACGCAACCGCTCTCTATTATTACATGAAGCTAATGTTTCTTGGATGAGGATCAGCGTCGGACCGGCTCTGCAGTCTTTTGCTAAGTGACTTCCAGCGGCGCAGCAGTTTTCGCGTTGAGCCAGGGAGTCAGTTGCTGTTTGACAGGATTGTTTTTTTTTTTGTTTTTTTCCCCCCCCCCCCCCCCCCGCTTGCTTGTTAAGCATAAACTGGTAACCACAATCGTTTCACAGAACAGAAATGTCAATCTCATAATCTTGCCAGGGAAGTAGAAATGCCGGCGAAAAATATTTAGTTTGTTCCCCACCAAGGGCTGTTAAGCAACCCAAATGGGATAAAAAGCCCCAAATGTATTAGTTAATAGCAGCCTGCTAGAATAGAATGATATATACTGGGAGTTTACAATTGGAAAATAATAGCACAGGGGCTTTGTTGATAGATTCTCTTGGGTCCGTGGTGCCGACAATGCGGGTTTACCGAATTGTGGCAAATACAAAGCCTGACCCCACCGTTACCTAAGGTGCCTTTGCATAAGGGCAGATGAGCTGACCCTCGAAGAGATTTTGAATGATGTCGAACGAGCGTTTGCGGCCTGACGGCGCGCAGCCCACGTGGTGTAGTCGCGCACACCGCGACGTGAGGACAGTCAGGAAAGGAAGATTGGTGGCGTGGAAAGGTTTGTGATGAAGTCGGCCTCCCTCTCGACACCTCTTCAAACACCACAAAGGCTACCTGTCTTTCGTTTGCGCCACACGGGCTCTTCGGGTTATCTGGCGGAGGCGACCGAAAGTGCCACGAGGATTCCCAAAGCTGGCCGATTCATAAATGTTAATTAAATACCGAGGGGAGCTCGGATTTCCAAAAAAATGGCCCGCTGCTATAGATAGATATTCTGCAGCCTTCGTAAGAAAGAGAGAGAGAGAGAGAGAGAGAGAGAGAGAGAGAGAGAGAGAGAGCGAGCAGGCAAGATCACTTAAAGGAATGGGCGATTGTCTTGCGGTAAAAAAAAACAAAAAAAAGAGGTCCTTGAGCGCAGTGGTTTACTTTCTGTTTTGTAAAAGCTCTTGAAAAACCAAATACCTGCGGCGATCGACCTTTGAACCACGTCATATAACATATACCGTCAAAGTCTTTGCACCGTCCATGTGTAGTTAATTGTGTTAATTTGGTCAATTTGCGATGACAATATTCGATATGGCAAACTTCATCATCCTCTAAATGTGGCTTTACCTTTTGACAAGGTATTATCACATCGAAAACGCCAAACCCTAAGTCATTTCCTGCGTGAACCTGAAGCGAGGACCGAATCTTGCAGTTTTACCATTGGGTTTTACTTTTATTTCTGCACTGTGGAGTTTCAATAGTCGAAACCCAATTTCTGGCGCCACAAGTTGCTGCTCTGGCACATATCGGCAGAGCTCAGTTGACACGGTGGCTGTTTTCCAGACCACGCTTCATTCTTAGTTTTTTTTTTATTGGCATTTTTTTTTTTTTTTTGTCCCATCCACATTTCCCCCTCACCACTGGACGCTCTGCAGGACTGGAGCAGATCGGAGAGCAGGCCCTTCTGGATGGTGGCGTTCCCGCTCAGGGTCTCCCTGTCCAGGATGAGCAGGAAGCGGTGGAGCTCCACCAGGAGCTGGTCCAGCACTGGAGGCACACACACACACACACACACACACACACACACACACACAGACGAGAGAAGCTCAGGTAAGCAGCAAAAAAAAACCCAACAACGACTCCCTTATATAAACATGTATCCTTAGCTGGGAAATATATAGACCTAATATAAAAATGGCTATTGGCCATTGGCAGGAAAAAATATTCAGAATAGTGTTCTTGGATAGCCCGATGAGGACAGGGAGTTCGACTCAAGGATGTGTCTTTTTTTTGCCATTGCTCTCCGCTGCTATTTGTTTTGCTCACTGTTTGGCTTTTGTGTTTCTAGCTGCACGCCAATCTTTCACATGGGAGAATGCCTTTCGGGGTCTTTGTTTTTGAGCAGGAAGCAGCAGATAAACACGCTTGGCGTCTTGGCGTCAATCGCTCGCCCGCTTGCCGCCGACAGTTGCGCGTCCGCCTCTGGGTGAGTTCCCGGGAGTCGCGCTGGGTTTTTTTTTTTTTCCCCGTGAAAGGTCAGGCACGGAGCAGGGAGGAGCCACGGTGTCTGGGCGCATCCCACACACATCCTTCAGGGGTCAGAGCGGCTCTCACGGCGCTCTCCGCTGTGTGGGTCGCTCTTTGTGTTCCCCTCCGCTCTCCCTTTTGGCCTCATGAACACATGGAACCCGCTTTTTTTTTTTTTCTCCAGCAAAAGTGGAAAAAAGGCACAGCGCCGGGACCAATCCACCGCACGTTCTGTTCGCCATCGCCGTTATCACCCAATTTCACCGCTTTCACAGTTTCAAGTCCAAGGGTGATTTACATGCCATGTCTCTTATCCACCCCCCCCCCCCCCCCCCCCTCCCCCACTTCCTTTTTTTTCTGCAGCGCAAGGTGTCAGAGTGCGGTAAAGCTTCGCCTCTCGGACATGGCATTTCTTTTTAATGACTCCCGCTCAAGCTGAGTCAACTTGTGCCGAGAGGGGCCCGACGGCACCGAACACACAGCGCGGAGCTGGATTATGTCACACCCACACGCGAGAATAACAGCTGTAAAAGAAATGAAAGCGGGCTTAGATCAAGAGAGTTCAGGAAACCCCCACAGACTCCCCTGTGTGTCGAAATGTCACTGGAATGATTTGAAATAACCACACACGCCGACTCCCGTCACGTCTCTAAATCGTATGTTCGGCCTGGCCGCTCGAGTTTGAAGCCAAACATTGTTTTCCGGGCTACTCCTCCTTGTGTGTTTGCAGAGATTGACTCAGATGGCCTTTTCGGATCATGGCGGGACCCTGGGAAACGGAGTCGGCTGACGGTGACAGGAAGGTCCGCGGCGGGCCGTCTCCGCGGGCCACGGCTTGGCCGGACGCCCGCCGCGCATCCAGCGAGCCTGAGGGGGACGTGACGTCCCATCGTCCGCCCATTTCTCTGGCAAACGGTTGCAATCGGAGAAAAAGAGAAGAATAAAAAAAAACGAGGAAGAAAGAAGAAAAATAAAAGAGTGCGTCGACTTTAAAAGGACGAAGAAAAACGTGCACAAGGGGAACTTTCTCTTCCTCACGTCCGAGGCGGTACTTCCTGGTTTGCGCCGCCACCAGGGACATAAACTAATATGCCTTTTGTGTGAGGTATCTACAGTTATTATGTTCCATACTAGTCCTCTGATAAGGTAAGGGGTCATGATGGCAGAGAGTTTCCTTACTCCATCGGTTTAACCACGTCCCACCCCTTTGTTCGAATTGTTTTTTATTAGTCCTCCAACCATAACCAGCCCGATCTGTCATTCCGTCTCTGCAGCCGCATGAGCATCTGCACCACAAATGGCAGCTACTTTTGGATCTGTCACAGCCACCGAGCCGCTGCCCACTTCCTGTCCGTCCTTTGAGGCGAGCTGACGACAAGGTCGTGCTGCGGGAAAGTTGCGATTTTTAACAACGCGCGAACAGCAATGTGCAAAACGAAGAAATAGGGGCCGAACGCAACGGCTCACAGAAACGAGACCTGCGGCGCGTCACGTCAGGAATGGACACAAAAAAAGTCTCCGTCCAAATCCTGCTGAATAAGAGTTTTTATTTTCTCTCTCTCTCTCTCTCTCTCTCTCTCTCTCCACAGATTCGGAATCGGCCTTGACCATTTTTTTTCCTTCTTGAACTTGGAAAAGAAAAAAGAAAAAGTCTTCTGCGGAACAAGGGGGGTCCTGTCAGGATCCTGGCAGCATTTCCTGTTCGGAGAGGACCCGAGGATTCTGCGTCACCACCGATGGGCCTCGTGGAGCGGGAGCCAGGGTGCGAGCGCTAACAAGGCCAGCATGGCCTCTGGTTTCGGTCGCTGTGCTTCCAGGACAAATGGGCTTTGCGGGTCCACTTCTGCTACCTGGCGGCGTCAGTCTTGAAAAGTGTGCCGGGGGGGGGGGGGACTGACAGTGTACAGACTGACAGTGTCCAAAAAACAAAAAAACAATATCCGCGTCTGGAGCCGCTCCTCAGCCCCCAAAGAGCCAAAAAAATAGGATATGAAGTCAAAGAAAAAAAATGAAAAAAATTTAGCTTAAAAAAAAAAAAAGGAAAACCTTGCAAACATTTAAAGGCCATGGGGTCACCACAAGCCACTCGGAGCAGAGCTTCAGTATGCCTTGTCAGACGCTAAGAGAGGTAAGAGGGATATGAGGGGGAGCTCCTTTTTTTTTTCTTCTTTTTTTTCCAAGCATTTGGTCTAAAAGTCAGACATTTCTCTTTCTCACAGTTGAGTTTTGGACTGGTGCCTCGGGAACCAGTCGCTGTGAGAAAGGTTCCATGTTTTTCATATTCAACAACGCCAGCCAAGTTTTCCAATCCCGGCTCCACTCTTGCAACACTTGTCCTCAGTTCAGGCATTCCCAGAACTGCCTCATCAGTGTCGAACGAGTGGCGTGATAAGGGAAACGAAAGGAAATTCAAATTCCATCCGATGATGCAACGAAAGCGGTCGAAGTGTAAGCTCGCGCGCTCGGGCCCCCGAGCTGCCGCTCGAGGTCTGTTTTGGGACACTTCCTTTACTCTCTGAATCACCGTCATATTTTGGGATGTGGTGCAGATGTTTCGAAAATAGTCGCAGATGTGCTCACAGGGGTTTTCTTCACGTCTAGTGAGGAGAGAATGCTGCATTTTGCTGAGCTTTAATGCGACGGATCCTTCCTGCCTTCCTGTACGTTTGACCCCCCTCCCGGCCCCCCCGCCCCCCCGCCCCTCCCGGCCCCCCCGCCCCCCAAACTCTCGGCTCATTTTGAAACTCACAGAGACGCTTTGAACCGTCTGCCAACGACGCTTCCCGCAGCAGCCCACCACGCTGCACTTTAAACAGCAACAATAGGTCGCGCCTAACCACTTCAAACTCCACTGTTGTGCGTTGTACAAAAAAAAACAAAAAAAAAACAACACTTTCTAAAAATGCCATTTCAGTTATGATGCGTTTTATTCTTTACACCATGTCAGTGAGTAAAGCGTTGCCACTCCTGTGGCAATTAGAACACAATGAACTCCCCAACACGGTCATTATGATAATTCTTCTTTTTTTTTTTTGACACCTTTAAGTGAGGATGGGACGTTAAATCCTCAATGGAAAACCATCATTTCCAGCACTTGCGATGAGCTTTTTTGTAAACTCATAAAACGTGTTTACAGCCCGGCTATCACCATTACTCCGGATGAAGACGAATTGGCAGTTGAAGCCGAAAGCCATTTCTGCTCTCTGGCTTCCAAGCCGCCTCCTCTGTCGGTGGAGACGGCGGTTTTAGTTCACTTTGATTAGCGTTTCACTTCTGCCAACTTGACATCGCTACAGATAGTGGACTGGAGTAGCTGTGCGGCGCTCTGAGGGGATAAAAAGTGATTGAGTGTGTGAACATATTCCCTCTAAGCACATCATGTCAAATGGTGTCACTGAAGAGTGACAAATAAGGTTTCAATAAATAAAGAAAATCAATAATTTGTGGGAACTAGGGAACCGAAGTTTGATAAAAGGTACTGAGCCTCGCCTGAGTCATCCTGACTGAGTTACAGACTACCCCTAAAGGGAAGTGGTGGGCAATAAGGAGAATAGGAACCAGTGACCAACAGGACAGCAACAAGTTTGCACGTGCACTTGGTTGGCTGATGTGGCCCTTACCATATATCTCCTACACACCAAACCCCCCCCCCCCCCCCCCCCCCCTCTCCTACACACCAAACCCCCCCCCCCCCAAAAAAAAAACAAAACAATGAAGCTGACCTCGGGCCAGTTTCAGCGCTCACAGCTGGGAGAGGGGGAAGCCACGTACGGTCGCTCCGTTCCAGACTCGCCTGGCTGTGGCGAGAGTGGCAGATAACTGGCCGAGGGCGTCGGCGGCTCGACGTGCACCGGAGCTCAGCTGTGGGCCAGGGGCTGCGCGGCCACGGGTGGATTCATCCAAGCTGTGTTTTGGTGTTATTGCCGTAGAAACCGGAGGGTTGGAAGACCAGGTCAAAAAAAGAACGTGTCACGTGGATGACGTCAGAGAAGGGGTTCCGCCGGTGTCTGATAACTGGGGGAAATAAGTGTTTGAGACAAAAAGTGTGAAGTGCAATGGACGTCATAAAATATACCGTCTCACACTGCTCTCTCTGAGGCCTGTTGGCCGAGAGGGTCTGTCTCGGCCCTCCGGTCGGTCGGGGTCAGGGAGGAAATCATGGCTAAGCTCTTACGCTGGGGATTGGAAGACGTTCCCACACTGTGGGGGGGAAAAAGGAGCCTCGGCATTATTCTCCGGTTTTAACACCGGAGGCAGCTCCTGGCTCTTATTTGTTGACTTGTCTTCAGCTTGTGAAGAGGAACTAATCAGGGACATTTGGATTTGGTCTTTTTGGTTGAAATGGAAACCAGCCGTCTTGTTATGAAAACTCAAAATGATACAATGCTGCATTGTTCCTGTATATACGTCGGGTTGGTTTTTTTTCTCCTCGCCGTTCATGGGAAAACGAATAACAGCACCTTCCTGTGCAATATGCTTGAGGCTTGCTGCCATGGCACAATTACATATTAACCCAGTTTGAGCAATTATTAGTTAGTAGACAGGGGGAAACAACGTGACGTAGAATATAGTGGAATAAATGTCATGTTTGGGTACGAGTACGAAAGAGTGTGTGGACAGAGTTACGTTCAATGTTAGTGTATGGCATCAGGCCGACTTGTGTGATTCAACAAACGAAAAAAGTGAAGCCACAGACTGAAGAGTCAACTTTCGCCACGGTCCAAATATTGAACCCTGGCGCTTTAGACTCGCAGGTAACGTTTTTTTTTTTTTTTTTTACTTTCTCTTTTTTCATCGTCCCTCAAGTGAATCTTGCCTTTATTCATCTCACGCGTTATCTTTTCCGGCACTTCTTTCAGTTTAAAAAACAAAAAAAAAAAATCTCCCTTTAGATCTGTCTAGGCCACGCCGAGTCTCAGAATGTAGCCCCCCGCCCCCCCTCCCTTTTTTTTGTTTTTCAAGCTGAGACGCGTTAAGGTCTTCCAAAAATCGAAGCGAGTCTTGAGCAACTTTGCCCCCGATTAGGAGGCAGCGCATGTCACTGAGGTCCCTGCGGCGCCGACTCAAGCGGAAGGTTTAACACCGTGGCTTAGAGGCGTGTTGACGTGCGTACGTGCGTGTGGCAAAGTCAGAGATTCGGGAAGTGAGTAAAGCAGCAGAAGGAAATTGAAGTTTAGGGTCCGTAATGCAGAAACAGAATGGTGGGAAGTTCCTCGCCATGGAGATGGTGTGGACTGACCAGGACCCTTGGTGTCCGTGCGGCGCGCTGATATTTTTTTTCCGGCTCTTTTTCGAGGCTTGATGTTTTCAGATACCCAAATGCTGACTCGACACAATAGCAAAGCACTTTGCGCCGGGAAAACAGGTCCGTGTCAAAAACCAAAACGGAGCATGCCAGCGCGGCGGGACGCGTGAAGCGACTCTCCGTGCGCACGCTAGGTGCCAATTACGCCACCAGCAAATGATAGCTTCAATTTGACTCCGTGCTCGACGTGTCAAAACACACGACTCTCTGACCGTCTCCTTCCTGTTTGTTTTCCTCGCCAAAGAAACACACGCACACACACACACAAATGAAATACCCATCAGCCTGGGGCGGCGAGGATGTGAATCCACCTCCTGGCCTATCATCCGCTTTCCCTCTCCGTGCTTCACCAAAACACATTTCCACCAAGACGCCGTGCCTTTAGGAATTCCGCATTGGTGTCACTCCGTGTGGATGAAGCATGAGGCGCTTTGCAAATACACACTCTCTACTGCGCAGTGATACGTACAGTATGTCCATGTCAATGGTGAAGCTTTCACGAGGCCCCGCGGTGTTGGCTGCATGAGAAGGAAAGTGACAGATTTGAAAACTAACGAGCGATGTCCCCCCCCCCCCACATAAAAAAAAGCTTCTCTGCTGGGTTATTATCCCCCAGATAAGTGGCTCGCAGGGCGTGTAGGTGAACCAGTGAGTGTGAGCGTGTGCGCCATTACCAGAGATCTCTCGTTCCAAGTACCCATTACTTCTGGTACCTGGTGAAGCCGAAAGAAAAAAAAGAAAAACCCAGCGCAGTTCTAATCCCGAGCTTCTGCATCCAATAAACAAGGCAACGTTTGATGTGTTGGAAATGCAACAACAGCGAGAGCCTCAGGGCGGGAAACAAAAAGGGGGGGGGGGGGGGGGCCCGACTCACACTGAGCACCCCGCTACCACAGACCAGGAAGAGCGTCTTTCTTTTCTTTTCATCATCTTTACAGCCCCGGCCCCGGCTTCCTGAGTTCCCCTCGCTCCCGTCGCTCCCCGTCGGCCAGGCACGGCCCAGGACACTCGGAGGAGTGAAGCCGGGCAGACGGCATGCCGGCCCCCCCCCCCCCCCCCCCAAGCCGGGCAGACGGCATGCCGGCCCCCCCCCCCCTCCCCCCGGGGGCCTAGATCTGAGCCCGCCTGGGCCGAGCTTACGGGAAGGGAAACCCACTAAACCCCTCAGACTCCAGACACCTCCGCGCGCTACTCGGAGTGGAGACCTTCGGAACTCTACGTTTCGACTTTGAACACACAGGTTTAATTTGGAAAAAAATACAAAAAAATATACATATAGATATCGTCCGCCATTCTTACCAACCCTTAGACTTCACAGTAGTCAATTGAGTCCCCGCTGAGTCATTTTCGGTTTAGACATTTCCATCAGTCTCATCACAATCACTGGTCAGCCTCCATTGGTCTTTCATTTTGTTTTTGTCAGAGGGTCGCAGAATCGGACCATTGTTGGACAAGACGCCGGAGGCAAGAAGAGGCCAGCTGCGGAGAGCGAAGCGAAACCGGCACAGTGGAGCCGACATGCAGCAGACGGCCCTCACCCGGAAACCGCTGGGATCCACGGCGACGCGGAAAAGCAAAACAAGCAGGGCTTGTGAAAATCCCTAGTGTTACGCAGAGGTCATACCTGACACATTGACATAGAATATACTGTATTTGTGGATCAACGATGGCTCCGATCATTACTTTGGCTGATCAGCTGAGGAGTCCTCTGGTGCGGCAGTGATTCTCACAAAGGTCGCTCAAACCAAACGCAGCTCTGGCTCGGCTGTGGGATGCCCAATGTTTCTCTGTAACGTAACCCAGAGGACGTCAGAGCGTATCCAGAATACTAAACAATGCCTTTCCTTGTCATTGGCCTCCTTGAATATTTCCCAGGTCCCCCCCCCCCCCGCCCCCCCTTAACTGTAACCCTTTCCCTGGCTGCCCGTATCTCACTCGGTGTGCTGGTGCCAAGAGTACGAGTCCAGCCCTTATTCCGGCCCCGCATGCTCTTGGGAGGTGTTTCTTTTTTTTTTAACACAATCTGCCCTCAGCTCTCCCTCTCTCTAGTGCCATCCTCGTTGCAGGATATCACCGGTTTCCGGGCTCCAACATGGCAGAGCACCGAAAAATATATTCAATGCGACCTCCGATGTCATAGCGTGGGTCTGATGAACGAATAGTTCTGGCTTCACGTGTGATTCATGTCTGAATGACAGTCTGAATGGACACAAAGGCCGGCCCACTGGTCATGAAATCCCCTCCCAGTGAACACCTCTGACTGTTGACTCTGGGAGCGGGTGGGAGTAAACAGACAAGCGCGTCCAGTCAGATGGAGAACTGGGAATGCTGCAGCCAGATTGTTGTCTACAGTTTGACTGTGGCCATTGTTTTCGCCCTCCTCACCTTTATGATGTGTGTGTGTGGGGGGGGGGTTATCCCAGAGCTGAGATCTGATGCTCCACAGTCATGCGTCTCCCATTAGCCCCCCCCCCCACACACTAAAGCCACTGTGCGAGGGTTTTGTAACTTAAGGCCCATCACACCGACCAATTCCAACATTTTGGGCCCCCAAAACTCTTTGTCTTTGCCCATCAGGAAGTATTAAGTGTCCTCGTTCGTCCCTCGTGGACAAATAGCCGCAGGAATTCGAGGAATGCTCCCGGAGAACAACGTCGCTGCCATCGGACATCACCAGTGGCCGCAGTGTACACAACTACTTTCTAGTGGAGTAAACGCCGGTCGGGATCGAGGCACACGCCTCCGCGGGCCTGATGAAGATGCCCGTCCCACCCTCCTAGACACATAGTGAGGATGATTAACAGGACCAGGTGACCAAAGTCCAAGCCAGGGTGTTGAGGGGTATGAATTTACGGCACAGACAAAGCGACCAGAACTAAAATAAGCTTATCGGGCAGTGTAGAAGCTTTTCATTGCTGCGGTGCTGGTGGTGGTGGTGGTGCTCCAAAACAAACAGCCCAAACATCTGGCTGCTGGCAACAACGCATCCAAAACACAACAAATATCCTGCGTCTGACATCTGGATACACAAGCAAGCAGTTTTTTTTTTTTATATTTCCCAAATTTTTACTTTTTTTTTTTTTTTTTTCAGGTTCTTTTTTTTTTCTATATTTCCCAAATTTTACTTTTTTTTTTTTTTTTTTTTCAGGTTCAGCAGGGTGATGTTGTCAGCGATGAGACCTCCGCTTATTGACGCGAAGTTCCCAAAGCCAACTCTTCTTACCTTTGTGCTGCTCCATTCGCTCGCTGTGGGACACTCACAGTTTCACCTTCCGCTCCCTCTCTCTCTCTCGCTGCTCCGATCATAAAACGCAACAATCCCGAAGAGAGGGAGAAAAAAAAAGAAATAAAACTTTTGCCGAGTGACGGACTACAGCAACTCCCTGACTGACTGCGTGAGACAGACTGAGTCCTGAGTGCGGAACAACAGCGCTGCCCTCCTCCTCCTCCTCCTCCTCCTCCTCCGTGTGCCGCGCCTCCTCCATCCAGTCAGTGCGCATCATCGACTGCGACCTCCAGCTGTTGTTCAGGTACACACACGCACGCGCGCGCGCGCACGCGTGAAACAATGCGAGTGTTGTGACGTTTCCCCTCCACATGGTTTGGATGAAGCCCATCGTGCGCCGGAGCCAACGAGGAGCGCCTCAGGGCACCAGATTGAGACACGGCTTGTTTCCTGAAGTGAAACCTATAGATTAAGATGAATTCGCGACATCTGTGAATCTTAAGATTATAATATTCGTCCACATGTACGGGGAAGTAAAGTCTTGACAGATCAGAAGAGGTACATTCAGCCTGAGGACAAAAGACTGCCGTTAAAGTGGCTGTTTGACGTGATTTAGTATTAACAGTACGTTTTCGGTGTTGGTGTCATTTTATGGCAGCTGTCTGCAGGAAAAAGCATCCCCGCCCTGGCCAAACAGAGAGCTGTGGAGGTATGGGAGGAATGTTAAACGCACAGCAATCACAGAGGATGACTAAAAGGCATGACTGGTGGTCTTTATCGCGTTGCCTTGCGCACAGGCACACACACACACACACACACACACTAATGGCAAAGGTTGCTGCGTTTCTCCTGTAATTGCAATGTCACTCTCAGTCACTGTCCCCTCTCTTCACCAGGCTGCCGGGACCACGGTGCGGGCCGGACCAAGATGTGGTTGAACGGCCAACACGGTGCCTTATGGGATTCCAACACGCACATCCAAATGTACACACATACGCCATCTCACCTGATTGTGTGCTACAGCTTTATGGCTTTGACCATAAAGTTCAAGCACTCGACATGCTCGAAGGGTGACATCAGCCAATACATGGCGACATGTCAATTGTGTCTTAGGGGTTTTACGTCTCTGGAGCTCATTCGATCAATGGTGAAGATGTTTGATTTTCTGTGTGTGTGTCAAAGAGTATTTCATAAATGTAGCCTCGTTATAACTCGCACATCTGTAGTCGCCGCATTCAGACAGCCCTGCAGACTGTGGGAGGAAGAGGAGTCCATGGACAAGTGCACGAACAAGGGAAGAAGAAATATGTGTGTGTGTGTGTGTGTGTGTGTGTGAGAGAGAGAGGGAGAGAGGGGGGAGTTGGTCTATAAAAGCAACAAATTCCATTGCACAGTTTCTCATGTGAAACGACTGTTGTGGGTCAACTTGAACTCAGTGATTTGTGTGTTGTCATCGTTTTACTCATTGCAGTAACTCAAGAAAAGTGCTGTATAGTGAGTTTTATTATTTATTTATTTGTTAACATTTTCCGGTCTACATCCCATCTGTCTCTCCACACTATATTTTCTAACCTTATACATCAGCTAATCTAGAAGTAGTGTAGTGTAATATAAGATTGTCTGGAAGTGAATATCTAACGATAACACAAAGTGCTTGAAAAGAAACAGACCCCCCCCCCCCCACAACGCCAGAAAACTTAAAGCAGTGATGAAAAGGAAAAACTAAAGGGTATGTTAAAAAACAAAACAAAAACAACAACAAGGGTGAATAATGTAAAGCAGAAGCAGAGACAAAAGAAACCCGAAAGAGAAGGACAAATCAGTGAAAGGCTGAGACACTAAGGTGGAGCTTTGAGGTGCTACTGACAAGAATCAGCTGAGTTTGCACATCTGTCTCTCTCTCTCTCTCAGGCTATTTCAAATCCCGCGAGCAACCACAGCAAACATTCAGAGCTTATTTGATATTTTTTGACCGGAGCACCTGCAAGAACGCCTTAATCCTTAGTCCATATGCATTCCCGTGGCTTTACGGGGCTCAGCGCTTCCCAAATATTCAAGGGGACCAAACCTGAAAGTCCAAGGGGCTTCTCGAGATCCATTCGGAATTTTAATAGTCTGCTGGAGTGCTTTGGAATCTTTGTAAGAGGTCTCAAACGTACACCTCCAGAAATCCATCAAGTCCTCGGAGCTGCATTGTGATTTGGTGGACGTGGCGTTTCGCTTCACAGAATCTAAATCAATGCAGTTGGGGTTAACTTATGGTCAAAATAAGAATAAGATAGAATGAGCTGGTGAGAACCACCATTCAGTGATCGCTGTGTTTATTGTACTCGTGGTTTGTGTGAATAGGACACGCTCACGTTATTCTGCTTTTCCCCTAGTGTCATTTGATTTCTTCATCATTTCATTCTGCTGTCTTGTTCAACCAACTTTAATATTTCCTCAGCAGTTTCCTGGCTGACACGATATTTTGTGCAGTTGGGCCGCTGCATAGGTCCTTAAAGCCCTGGCTTTTTCATGTCGTAAGCACTTTGGCTGCCACGTGATAACTGTGGGATTACGATGTTTATCTCCCGAATAAATACGTAAGGCCTGTTTTTTTTTGTAAGCAGGGCTTTCGGCTGCATCTTACCGTCTTCATCCGTGGACGCAGTTGTCCTCGCATGACCTCTCGAGTGCTTTCTAAAAACGTGAGCCAGGCGAACCTCGGATGGAGTTTTTTTTTTCCGAGGGCCTGTTTCCAAGGCCAAGAATGCACTTTCTCGCTCGATATTTTATTTGAGTTGCCATGCATGAAATTCAAAAGGAAATTTGCACTTTTTGTTTTCCCCTTTTTTCCAGAGCAACTATGCCGGCTGCATTCAGCTCCTGGCCTTGAACCTGAATGGCCTGAATCTCTGCGCGGACTTCCCTTTAAACAGGTCAGTTAAAAAAAAAAACACCCACCAGATGATGTCACTCGTCCTTTTTTTCTTTGTTTGCACTTCATCGTGATGCCTTGAGTGAATGGTGACCGTGTGAATGTGGGTCAGGCATGATGGGCCAGCGTGAATTCAAAACGAGGGTGGTCCGGCCTTTCTCTCCTCCACTCTGTCCACGGCAAAAGAGCCGTCTTGTTAATCCTACGGGGGGAATTCCTACGGTGCAGCAGACCTTTGGAAGCCCCTGGCAGCGCGGGAGGCTTCGGGTCTTGAATGTGTGTGTGTGTGTGTGTGTGTTTTTTTTTATGATTTAGGGGCCCCCGTGATCCTCCGTGTGAGGTATTTGCGTGTAGGTGTGGCACAGGACTGCTAAAAGTCCCTAATGGCTTTTGGACAGACACTTGAACTTTATTGGAGTGGGTTTTTTTGAATCAAAGGTGGGACCGTAAAAACGGAGCTTCTCTCCTCTTTGCCGCCGCTGATTGGAGCACAAAGAGCATTCCTCAGCTGTGAATCAGAGGACAGAGGTCACAGAGTCCGACTCCAAATTACCACTGGACCCCTCTTTGATTCGGGGGGCCCTCTCCCATGTTTGCACACATACATACGCAGACGCGTACTGCGCCGCCCATCCCCTGAAAAGAGACCCCCCATTAATTTCGGTATTTTCATCTAATCCAGTCTGAACCGCCTGCTTCCTCTCACTGTTGTGTCTGGGGCTTTCCAAAGAAAGTCCGATCCACTGACTCGGCTGTACCTCCCCATTGTTTTCAGAACATTTCGAACCAAAGAATGCAGAGGGCACTGCCTTCAGACACACCGACTACACCTTGTAGAGATGACGCCTTTTTTTCTCCACACCACTGAGGTTTGTGCACCTGACTAAACGCCGACAGGCTCTCCTGTGGCTTAGGCAGACGAGTGTTAAGTCATAGCTGAATAATATTGTTTTTTCGGGTTTGTGCGTGATCAGGTTCGCAGTAACTTCTGTGGAAAGCAAACAGCGGTGCTTCAGATTTCAAAATGTGAGCAGATGACTCATGCGGAGGCTGAGAAAATGGTGAATCGTGCCTGTTAGGTAGGTTTAGTTTCAGGAGCACTGAATGGGATGGTGGTGGTCCCGACCTCCAGACAGTAATATCATAAATAGTACCTACTATATGACAGGTGATTCAATTCCAAAAATACATTGACGTAATTCTCTGTAATTTAATAATGGAATCGACATTCAAAAACAGTCAAAGACAATGTTAATGTTACTTTTCCCACAACGACTTATTGTCTACAGTGAAAAAAGCCTATTATTACTAACTAGCATTTGTAATATCACGAATGTCATCATTTGTCAGTTCATTTGGTTAGTGACATCAACAAAATACGATTTATAATTATTTTAGGCCCCCTGAATTTGTAATTTCATATTTATAGAGAGTATGAAACCCCCTGGAAAATAACTGTATTGAACTGTACTTTTCTTCATTGTACTTTTAATCCTAAATCTAAACTGGAAAGTCTCGATATGGTCAATCAAGGCTCCATGCTTTATTGTTGTTGGGTAACAGTGCTACCTGCTGGCTTAGATGAATATTGTCACCCACCAAAAATGAGATGACAATAATATTAATGGTTACCTCTTAAATACTTAATTCATCATTCATCTCATGTTATATGCTATTGAAATTAAGTTTAGGGATAAATCATATTATGCATATCTAATTTGAAGGGCTACCTACAAAAATGTAGACTCACAATATTCACCATCCCAGTTTGCACTCTATCAGCCTGCACACCACACTATCCCTTGTTCAAGGATGATAAATCTGTAACAAAAAACACAGCTCAGATTTATTGTAATCTCTTTTATACAGCTGCATACCACTTAAAAACTCCAATCTCTCAGGCTGCTCAGCCTGGCAGCTGCTGGCACAGCCCTGATGCCTCATCTCAAACAAAGATAAAGGCTCTCTCAGGGAGATGTAGCACATCTGATGTAAGGGGTTGCACAAATGATGGGAGACCTTATTAACAAAAAAAAAAAAAAGAAAAAAAAGAGGCCTATTACCTTTAAACCTTGTCACGGATGCGCCCCAACCATTAGTGTTGGTTATAGAAATGTCGTGATATGTGTTGTGACTTCAAGTATGATGAGTACATTGTTGAACCAGCAGCACGTGTACTTCAAAAGATGAAAAAGTTCAGCCCCTTTGCTCTGGTTACGTTCGCCGGGGCAATTTCAGCACTGAAATCGCCTCCTTCAAACCCAAGCTGCGCTGAATTAATGACAGAGCATCACTTTGGTATTTTGTGACAGCGCTGTCATCCCAAGTTAAGTGTTCAATTATGTGCCATCAGGGGCCAGAAGTACAAGATGTTTTGAATGTATGAATATTAACTATACCGTCCATTTCAGCTGGCACATCTACTTAAAAAAAAACTTTTCTTAGAATTATATATATACGATATGATGTAGTATTGTTTGCAACAGCTGCTCACATTGAGCTTTTTCCTTGAACAATTTTCTGTTTGTAAAATGAAAAATGTCTGCCTGGTGTGACTGATGCTGCAAACCAATTTCCCTGCGGCTATAAATCAAGTTTCTGCGCATCTAAGATACATCCCATTTGTCTTTCTCCTGTTTGAGATGTTTGGTTGATGGGTTGATTGGCGGGAGGCCCACCTTTGGTATATACCATACATTTGGAAATCATTCGCAAAGACCCACATTTGATTATATATCAAGTCTCAGAGCTGTCAGTGCATCATATCAGAGTAAAAAGCAATCCATGGGGTTGGCAGAATGCCCTGGCTGCAAGGCTATAATATAAATCTGCTTTGATTGAAGGTTACTGAGAGCCCAGTGGCCGACCATTGGTCTTAAACGGGAGAAGCTTGGAACTGTATTTTTAATTCATAAACTTACATATATATGTATTGTACGCGTGATAAATGTGATCATCTTTTATTAGGAGACACTTCATGTTTTAAATGCCGCATAGGATTCTCTCCCTGTACCTTTAAACGCAGCCTGCCTCTGTGCACGCGCGCGGCCACTGTTTAGTTTTAGTCCAACCTGAGGAGCAGTGCTATGTGTCTGCGCCAGGGAATTCTCCTCTGACACTGATTGTCATGACCTGAGAGCTGTGTTGTGGCCTTTTTTTTATTATTATTATTATTCTTTTTCTTTATTATTAACTTCGCTGGAAACCAGGGGAGAGACTGCAGCACTGAAGGTGTTTTAACAATAACAACATCAACAACGACGAAGAAGAGAGTAGCGGAGGTTGCTCCGTGCCCCCCCCCCCGGTCGGAAGGAGAAGCCTCCCAGCTCCCACATCTCACCACATCCACTGCGGCAGCCTTCGCGACACCGGGGCTCAAGCGACCGGCGCGGGCCCTTTGTTCTCCCGCGGATCAGCTCGCGACACCGTGCGTGCGGACCCGCGTCTCGCTGTGTCCACCGTCCCGGGCCGGGAGGGAGGGAGGGAGGGGGGGGACTGTTTACGCGTTAAAATGGCTGCTCCGCCGACGGTGTTTGGAGCAGAACGGTCTTGAATCGACGCGGGGACGCTACGCCAACGAGCGGCTGTACACACAAACATATCATGTGTTAGCTAAACGTAGCGCGTTAGCTCGTGGCTAAGGCTGAAGTAGATGCTTCCTCCGACCAGAGGAAGGGTGAAGAGAATAGCTCCCACTCTGTGATCTATGAGCAGCCTTTCGCGGAGACACTCGGGCTAACGTTGCCCTTTGATTCGCCTTTCTTCCCCCCCGAAAAACAGCTTTGTGAGCAGGCTGAGCTCAGCATGCCCAGCATCCGGAGGACATGCAGGACTCGTTTGATCTAACGAAGCCCGAGTAGCCGAGGCTTCCCTCTCGGATCACACCTCAAGGCCCCGGTGTTCCCCTCTCGCTCGAGCCGGGAGCGGATTCTATGTATCTATATACAAAAATGGAACCTGAATGGAAATGTGACCCTCGGCTGCTTGTCGTTGGATCCCCGGTGGCCGCCCACGGCGATCTGCGGGGCATCAGCAGGTACCTGGTGGTCTACGTGTTGTTCTGCATCGTGCTGGTCACCCACGCCTCACCGGCGAAACCGTGCGACAAGAGCTGCCTGTCCGGGAGATGCATCAACGGATCCTGCATCTGCGACCGAGGATGGGTGGGAGACCAGTGTCAGCACTGCCAGGGCAGGTTCAAGTAAGTGGACCCCCGCACCCTGAACACACCGAACCGACCAGGGTGTGCTCCGGGGCCCAGAGCACACCCTGGTCGGTTCAGTGTCACTCTAGAGCCAAAAAAAACATTGTCTGTGTCAGGACCACATCGGATTCCGTGGTTTCTGTTCCCCATCAAAAGTCATCCCACAGACCTGTGTCGTGGCATCTCGTGTTGGGAGATTACTTTCGGTTCTATTGTTTTACAATTGAAGCATTTTAACGTTGATCTGTGATCAGAAAACATTGTGATGATTGTTGTTAAAAAAAAAAGGGAACCGTGTCTGTGTTAGTTGATCAGTTCATGGTCGGCTGACCTGTTGCTATGCGACGTTGACATTGTTGGGTTGAAAACCAGCATAATAAATCACGACTATCGTTTTGCCAATGAAATGAAAACATGTGCACCGCAGCTTTCGCAGAGGTTGAACGGAACACATAAACGACGTTTCTTTTTCTCCGGAAAAAGTCCAAAAACACACTCCATCTGTTTCGCATCACCCGGCGTAAAAGCGAGATGTGTTGACAGTTATTGATTCATCATCTGGTTTAAAAAAAAAAAAAAAAAAAAAATCTGGTTATCTCTTTGGCTGCAGTCCATCTCAGTTAGTTGTGTGTAATGTATTAATATTCCCTGCAGATGAACAGTGGGGTCCCCAATCTGGGACCACTTTTAGGCCTCCAACTATTTGCCAGACCCCTTGTGCAATTAATTGTCCCTATGATGTTCTCTCTCACACGAAAGGGGTTTGTGAGAGGTGGACACGGACCCAAATCCCCCAAAAGATGCGATGGCCTGAAGGCTGTTTGCAGAGTGGAAATATTCAAAAGAAAAAGGCAGAGGAACAAAAGCGAGTGTCCAAAGGATAGATTTTTTACACCTAATCTAATTATAATAATAGTGATGATTATACCCGCCACACCGTCTTGATTGCACTCTTGACAGCAGACATCTTGTGGCTTTTCAGTACGCCCGAGGTGCGCTTTTTGTGGCGCTAGAAGTGCCGTGAGCACAGTAATTACCGTCGCCCCGGATGTGTCTGAGGTATTGTATGGGTTGTCACCGGCCATGTTTTCAGGCAATAAGCCGGACACAAGCCTCTGAAACGTGGCTCTCGGACACACTGTTGCCCAGCGTCGTAGGCCAGAGGTTTTCTTCCCTCATAACACGCGTGTGGAGTCCAATCTTGAAGGATCGTACCTGATCATTCAATCTCCAAACACTGGAGCTGGCACATTCTGCGTTGTGTTTATATCATAAATAAGAGCTCTGTTTAATCTTCCAAACACCATTTTAACAGGCAAAGCTCAGAAAACATGGCTTGTGGCCGCGTTTTATGGAACATGTCGAGATGAAACATTATCCCATGCATAACGCCAATCTCATGTGATGATGCGTCCTCTTTGGCCCATTATCCTGTCCAGAGCACAGAATTGACAGTAATCTTGTGTACTGTTTTTGTAATCATCTAAAACAATTTCCCAGGGAAATGCACAACTCGGTTCCTTTGTTTGAGTCAGACCACCCATCACAGTCCATTATGGGTTTGTCAAGTTTCCATAGTGCCCGCCATCCTCTCTCTGTGGTATCATTAAAAGTAAGGTCTAAAAGCTCCCCGCAGACAGACACTCATTGTGTGGATTTATAGGTGATTTATCTCCACTCTGACGTCCAAATCATTATTCTTGTTTTAATCCAACTACAATCTGTTGCCTACAAGACAATGCATCATTGCCTCGAGAAACTGTTCAAACCCAATCAGGCTCCTCGTTATGTCCAATTGATCCTGGGTGCGATCCAGCGGTTCTCCGGGCGGGTTATGTACAAATCAAATTTCGCGTGATTTGGGACTGTGATGAAATAGCCAATTAAAGGTCATCTGTCTTTGTCACACGCATTGACGTGGCCTTTGAAAAACGCTTACCCCTATCAGGCCGGCGGCGCTGGGCAGAAAGGCAGAGGTTCCTTTTAAGGAGCTGATCTTTTTTCGGTGGGAAGGGAATGCACTTGGGCTACGCAAGACGCTTAGTCTAAACAAACTGGTTGATTAGTACCCGTGCAAGAAATCTGCCTATTTAAGGAAAATGGCAATCTGTTGAAGTTTTTACGAGATACCGATACTTTGTTTATACATGTAATAAAGCGTGGTGTGGCTTTTATACTTCATTTTTTATAATCGACAGATGAATCTACCCTGGGTCCAAACCTGTTTCTTCTATGGTCGGCCTGACATCCTGCGGCGGCTGTACCCCACCTGTTGACATGCACAAGATATTAATAATGCATGGACAGACATTAATCTAGCAACGGTTTAACAGCGACATCTGCGATCTGATGTTGTGTACCCGCTGCACGGCAGAGGATTCACCTCGGGCACTAGGATGTACGGCAACAGACGAGATGTTGGTTGCATGATTATAATGTTCTTACCCAACGACAAAAAAAAAAGAAAGATTTCATAGGCCATCCAATTGCCATTACCATGTTAGGTTCCATTCCACTAAAGGGTGAAGGATTCCACGTGAAGGATTTTTCTTTTTTAAATATATCGTGCAACTGAGGACACGTGTCATTGTGCCGACTGAAATGTGTTTTTTATTTTCAGGTTGACGGAGCCCTCGGGGTACCTCACGGACGGTCCAATCAACTACAAGTACAAAACAAAGTGCACGTGGCTCATCGAGGGCTAGTAAGTGCTTCAGGAAATGAGTGTATTCCATCAAAGGGGGGGGGGCATGTGCAGCCAAATTTAATTAGGCTACTCAAAAGGATTGATGTAATAAGATCGAGCCACTCGCCCGTCTCCGTGGAAGGAATTCTAGTTTGTCTGTTGAGCTGGGGTTTAAAAAAAAAAAAAAAAAGGCTGGGAGAGAGGAACATCCTCTGGACCCGTTGATGCCTTCAATCGTCACGGCAACCGCAGTCACCGCGAGGACAGCTTGGGAATGGGATGAAAATGGAGAATTTGGAAGCCTGCGGTCACTTTGAAACTTGAGACTTCGATCGATGCGAACCTCTTTTTTGCCGCTAAATACCCAGATGTTTGGACAATAAGTTCGTGTTTTTCGTCAGTGTTTATGATTGTAAAATAGTGTCATTTATCAGTGTTATTATTATTTGTCGTAAATGTTAAAAAATGGCCTGCTTGTTATCGTCCTGCACTGACCCGTCTATTGAATCGAAACCATTTTGTCTTGTCCCCCTGCAGCCCAAACGCGGTTCTTCGGTTAAGATTTAACCACTTTGCCACGGAATGCAGTTGGGACCATATGTATGTCTACGATGGAGACTCCATATATGCTCCCCTGGTCGCTGTTTTCAGGTGAGGAACTCCAAAAATGAGCACGGGGGTTTTTTTTCGGGGCTCATCGACAGATAATGTGGTCATGTTTTAAAGGGCAGTACGTCGAATTGTGTTAAAAAAAAAAAAAGTGTTTTTTTTTTTGATGGGAGAGACTAGTGTGCATTAGGGCAGTTTATGTTTTGATTATATATCGATATAATATATTATATATCATGGTACTACTGTATTTAAAACATTAGATATGGGTTAATACTTGGTTTTCACATGTCTCCACGTATAAATGAATCTCTACGGCATGTATTGTGTTTCTAATCATTGTGATTCACCGATGCTGAATAGAAAGTGTGCCCAGTGATGTCATCTTCTTTTCTTTTCTTTTCTTTTCTTTTCTTTTCTTTTCTTTTTTTTTTATCCGTAGTGGTCTTATCGTGCCTGAGGTACGAGGAAACGAGACGGTTCCTGAGGTTGAGACGACTTCGGGTTACGCACTGCTGCACTTTTTCAGTGATGCTGCCTATAACTTGACAGGATTTGATATATTTTACTCGTAAGTATCCAGGCTCCACATTTGAACTTCAACTAGGGGGAGAAATGAGACAACAGAAAGCATGACATTCTTTTTTCTTTCTTTTTATTTTTTTCTTTTTTATTTTTTTAAGCTTCTCACCTTTGCCGAGAGCTAGACAATATTCATTATTCCTCCTCAACTCGCATTGTAAAACCCTCTCTTGGACCATCTCTCTGTCCAGGGTCAACTCGTGTCCCAATAACTGCTCCGGCCATGGGAAGTGCACCCCTGGGAACTCGGTCGCCAGCAGGGTGTACTGTGAATGTGACAAGTACTGGAAAGGGGAGGCCTGTGACATCCCCTACTGCACGAACAACTGCGGCAGCCCCGACCACGGCTACTGCGACCTCACCGGGGAGAAGCTGTGCGTCTGTAATGACAGCTGGCAAGGTACGGCTTTGGCTTGAGTCCAATGATCAGACTGTTCGGGATGACCCCGGGGGAAACGTATATCCCATGCAACACATATGCTTCCACAAATGAGCCACGGCGTTAAAACCACGCTTCGTGGAAGATCACTGTTGATGTGTGGCCTGTCTTGAAATCACGTTTTTCCTTCCTAAATCCCGAATGTGATTTGAAACTGATTTTGTAGTTTATCCTTTTTTTCCCCCCCATGGTTTCATGCCTTGGCAAAGTAAAAAAAAAACAAATGCGCTGATCTCCCACTACATTAAAACCACTTATTGACTGATTGCCCTATAAACAGAGGTTATGTTGTTATGTGTCTTGCAGAAAGTCAGTAATGAAACGGCCCCCCCACTCGGTATTAATAAATGCCATTATGAAGATTAAATCGCATCAATGGCCCCCGAATGGCGCTGGCTGTAAAAGCGCCGTCTCGGCATCATCGCGCATCTTGATGAGATATTATCTGACGGCGAAACCCATCTGCAAAAATGGATGGGATTTGGTCGCATCCAAATCCAGTTTAAAATGACATCAACATTGAAGCAATCCATTTATGACACCTTATTCCATCTAACGCAGCTTCAGCTTGGAACCATTTTAAATAATTACTCTGAACACAATTCAGAAGTAACGGAACATTTAAGAAAGAAAACTCTGAGAGCCGTAACTAAGTCAACAGTTGCCTGATGGACGACGTCCTGTGTGTCTTTTTGGCCAAATGCGTGGCATCCGGTTCCGTGTGGAACAATTCCCCCGTCTTTTAATGTTTCCTACATTCCAATCACTGAGCGACATAATCATACGTGACAACTTGTGCCATCGCAGCCGGTTAAAACCTTTGTCGCCTTTGTTTCAGTTTGAGAACGAACATGGTGAATGAGTAAGTTTAAATACATGTGTCAGATCCCACCCTCAAAAGAGATTCAACGTCAGCTATAAGATATAATAAAGAATGACCGCACTTCACGGATCAGGTGCAGCTATGAAGGAAAATCTTCCAAATCTAAAATTTGGAGCTAAAGACCTCGCCTGTAAATTCTCTCCCCCTTTTTCCGTCTCGTAGGACCAGACTGCTCGCTGACTGTGCCTTCCACCGAGTCCTTCTGGGTCCTACCCAGCGTCAAGCCCTTTGGCACGTCACTCGCCAGGGCGTCCCATAAGGCCGTGGTGCAGGAAAAGGTCATGTGGGTGGTGGGCGGCTACACCTTCAACTACAGCTCCTTCCAAATGATTCTGAAGTAAGTCGTAGCATCGCAAGGACTCCCTTATTTTTTATTCCTTTTTTATTTATAAATGCGCTTTTTTGTGACCCAAAGGATGAATTGGTTTTGGCATGAACGAACGGCCGCCGCCTCCTATCCGCATTTGCTTTGATTTCCGTTAAATTGATGTTGACACACGGACGAATAAGCTTAAACGCGCTGTGTACCGAACACATGTGTAAAGTGTGTAATTGTGCGTTGCTCTGCCCTGTAGCTACAACCTGGAGAGTGGCATCTGGAGCACAGTTCCCGTCAACAGTGGCCCCGTGCCAAGATACGGCCACTCGCTCGCTGCCTACCAGGTAAACGCGCGGCCACGGAGGGATATTTGGAAACGGCACTCACCAGCCTCTCCCTTTTGAAACGCGCTGACCCGCTGATCTCTCCTCTTCTTCTCAGGAGGACATCTACATGTTTGGAGGCAAACTGGAGGCTGGCTTGGGGAACGTGACGGGCGAGCTGTGGGTGTTCAACGTGCCCAGTCGAACGTGGCAGCGGAGGAACCCCGCGGTGGGCCCCCCCGCCCAGGCTCAGATCTACGCCGTGGAGGG
This sequence comes from Colistium nudipinnis, assembly GCA_016785305.1. Taxonomy (NCBI): domain Eukaryota; kingdom Metazoa; phylum Chordata; class Actinopteri; order Pleuronectiformes; family Rhombosoleidae; genus Colistium; species Colistium nudipinnis. The sequence continues at coordinate 412,086 of JAFBJU010000736.1, read as the reverse complement.
CCACTCGGCCCACTGCGTGGTGCCGGAGGGCGGCGAGGCCATCATGCTGGTCATCTTTGGCTACTCCCCCATCTACAGCTACTTCAGCAACGTGCAGGAGTACAATCTGAGTGAGTCGCAGCCGGCGCAGCAGGCCTCGTGGCAGCTTCGATTCGAGTCTGTCGCTCCCTCCACACATACACACGTGAATAAATTTTTTTTTTAAAAATTAAACTCCACACGTGTGTATACTCCTGTCAGGATCCAACACGTGGTTGGTGCCGGAGACCAATGGGGCCATTCCACAAGGAGGTTACGGCCACAGCAGCACATACGACGTCTCCAGCGGCAGCGTGTATGTCCACGGAGGCTACAAGGCCCTGCCGGCCAACAAATACGGCCTCGTCGACGACCTCTACCGCTATGACGTCAACACTAGGACGTGGTAAGCCAACGCGCGCGCACGCGTGCATGCGGCATTCCTGCTTTCTTCACGTATCATGTATTCCAGTCTCCGTATTAACTTGACGACGCGGCATAAACCATTTTATTCTGTTGGTCGCCTTGTCCTTGACCCCGGGCTCGTGCGTCTGTTCCAGGTTCATCCTGAGAGAGAGCGGCTTCCCCCGGTACCTGCACTCAGCGGCGCTCCTCAGTGGCACCCTGCTCGTCTTCGGTGGCAACACACACAATGACACGTCGCTCAGCAACGGGGCCAAGTGCTTCTCCGCAGACTTCCTGGCCTATGACATTGGTAGGACTCGTATTTTAACCCGTGATGATCATACATCCAATTTGTATTATGATCTTTCTGCCGGGTGTCATCATCCAACTTGAGAATGCACATTTCCCCACTGTGGGGGACAGTATAGTATAAACCCCTAAATCATCCCATTGAAAGTTCGTGCAAACGACTTGCTTAGAAACGGAAATACCTCAGTTAGTTCATTATTATGAAACGTGGTTCTGTCAGATTTAAGTGGGGGGTTAAAAAGCACCCAATGAGGTTTTAAAGGCTAAAATTAACTTACACGTTGAGCTTTGTTTACTCCCTCTTTCCTCATCACCAAATGTGTCCTCTTAATTATCCACTTAATCCTCCGTAGAAACGTTAACCATAATTAAAAACGCGCACTTTATGAGCAACGTTGGGGGGGGGGAACCCACATAAATAACGTCCAAGCACAAAGGCGAACGGAGTGTCACGCGTGGTCCGGTGTTTTCCTGTTCTCCGCAGCCTGCGATGAGTGGACGCGCCTGCCCAAACCAGACCTGCACAGAGACGTCAACCGCTTTGGTCACTCTGCTGTCGTCAGCAACGGGTGAGTCACTTCGAAATCTTGTGTTTCTATTTGAAGCCACAATATCATCCCAATGGTCTGTCATTGTTGTTGTTCATGCGGTACTTTAAACAATATTTTTTTTTACCAGGTTACTGTCGGTAATAGCGTAGGCTTCGTTCGCTGCGCTTTTAAAGGAAAAATAACATTATTTAGTACTTTATTAAGTACTGTGTTGCCTGTATTTCCCCTTGTAGCACTACATGAACAACCACAGCGGAAACCTCTCTATATGTTTGGTCTTTATGTTGCGCCTCGTTGTTAACCTCAGTTCTCCGGTGTGCTCGTCGCTAGGTCCATGTTCTTGTTTGGGGGCTTTTCCGGTATGCTGCTCAACGACGTGCTGGCGTACCGGCCGCCCAGCTGCCAGGCCTTCGGGGCGGAGGACGGGTGTGCGAGGGCGGGACCGGGGGTCCGCTGCGTCTGGACCAGAGGCCGCTGTCTCCCCTGGGGACCCAGCATGGCCAATGGCAGCCTCGCCCCTGCCCCGTTCTGCCCCTCGAAAGCAGGTGAGAAAGACACCCTGGCCTTCTAACAAGAGCTTTTAATTTCGGTTAACTCCTCATGCGCGTCCGTACATTTTCCAGCCCTCTTGCTTTTCTCCAAAATACAAGACTCTGTTTAGGCCCTGTACGCACGTATCGGCGCTTATGCTCTTTGTCTCACTATTTCCTTTTAGCCACGGTGGACGAGCGGTGCTACCGGTTCTCCGACTGTGCCAGCTGCTCGGCCAACACCAACGGGTGCCAGTGGTGCGACGACAAAAAGTGCATCTCTGCTCTCAGCAACTGCACCTCGGTGAGTACGCCAGCAGAGGGCATCGGAGCACCACTGCTCCCCTGAAAGACTCACTCACGCCAAAGCTTTTCCTCTGGATTCTGTGGGCTGGAGATATTGGAATGTTCATGGATGATTATTTGGATTATGATATCAGCGCTCCGCACTTCCCTCATTGTTGAGACTGTGATTGGAACGCGGGAGTCTTTCACCCAGATCGTTGACCAAACTAGAGAGAATCTCCATTTTAAGGTTGAACTCTCCTGCCGTCTCCTCTGTTCTCTCTCTCCCTTCAGAGCGTGAAGAACTTCACCGAGTGTCCAGTGCGGAACGAGCAGGTGTGCAGCAAACTCGCCAACTGCAAGAGCTGCTCGCTGAATCTCAACTGTCAGTGGGACCAGAATCAGCCAGAGTGCCACGCGTTGCCTGGTCAGTAGGGCGCTCGTTTCTCAGCACGCTGATTTGAATCTATCAGGATTATGAGACCAACCTAAAAAAAAAAAAAATTAAGGAACAAGGTGTTTTGATCGCAGAGATATATCGTACTTTCAGAGGAGCCGATGCGCGGCAGGATGTTGTTTTTTTTTGCATCCCGTCCAATGAGCGCCCGCCATGTTTTTAGGAGAAGTAGTAAGTGACAGGCAATTTAACCCTGCAAAAAAATGGCTCCATCTTTCTCAGGCAAACAACAGCAAATGACACTTCTCGCATATACAGATCCACCCCGAAACTCTCTCCTCCCCTGTGATTTGGGAGGATGCAGACTTCATGCAATCTGTGCAATCTGTGCAATCTGCCTTGGGGGCTGGGCTCTCAACTTTCAATCTTCTTTCCCCCCTCCCTGCCAATGCAGACCCTATTCAGAATTGCCTATGAAGAACTCTTATTCAATGGTCTGTTTTTCTTCCAAACATGTTTACACGTGTCCTGCCAAGATCTCTCGGCAAAGCCTGCCCAAGCCGGCCAGTGTTTCATTTTAATCTAATGCCACAATTCTTCTTCTTCTTCTTCTTCTTCTTCTTCTTCTTTTCTCCTCCAGCCCAGCAGTGCAGCGAGGGTTGGAGCCAGGTGGGGGAGGCCTGTCTGAGGATCAACTCCAGCCGCGAGAGTTACGACAATGCCCAACACTACTGCAAGAACCTTAACGGGAACATCGCCTCTCTCACCACCTCGAAACAAGTGGACTTTGTACTGGAGGAGCTTAAGAAGCTCCATGAACAAGACAAGGTAAATGAACGGACGCGTGACGCCGAACTAACTACAGGAATCAAGATTTGTGAATCAAACGTTTCCACCATGAGGATGATGAATCGGCCTGTGATCATCCCACCTCATGTAGTCCTGTTTTAGTCACTTTCGCTACGTAAAGAAGGAAACCGAGGCCAAAATAAATCCCTGTCTGGAGGGACAATCGTGAACACTGACTGTATCTAAGCAACTGGTCTGGTTCACTCGCATAAAAAATAGTATTTGGAGTTTAGCGTCCAAGTTCCTTTCTTATTTGAGATTCCTTAATGCTTTTATCGGGTTGTGGTGTTTTCTTATTTCATTAAAAGTGTCTGTGAAATATATCTCTGTAGCCTTTTTAATGTTACCTTGGTACCAAGTTGTATATGTTGATTTATTTTTCCAATCACGATTGAAGCCGATACGGAGGCAGCCTTGTAAATGATATTTACTAATGACATTTGAATTCCACAGTGGCTTTTTTTTTTTTTTTGCCTATTTAGCTTTTTTTCTGCCCACGTCTCCACAGCGGCTGTCTCCCTGGGTGGGTTTGAGGAAAATCAACGTGTCGTACTGGGGCTGGGAGGACATGTCCCCCTTCACCAACGGCAGCCTGCGCTGGCTGCCCGGCGAGCCCAGCGACTCCGGTTTCTGTGCCTTCCTGGACGAGCCCCAGGTTTCGGGCCTGAAAGCCAATCCGTGCACGGCCGTCGCGCACGGCCTCATCTGTGAAAAAGCCGCCGGTGAGACGCGCGGTCACTACATGGCGTTATGCGTTACCTGATTGGGAACATTTTTTTTTATTTTTTTAATCGTCGTATATACATTGCAATCTGACAGATTTTTTTTTTCTTTTTTTACATGAATCCCCTCTTTTTATTTCCGGCCCGGCAGGAAACCCCAATCAGAGCACCCGTCTCTCCTGCAAGAAGCCCTGCTCCACGCACACCAACTGCGCCAACTGCACCAGCCCCACCATGGAGTGCATGTGGTGCGGCAGCGCGCAGCGGTGCGTCGACTCCACCGCCTACGTCATCTCCTTTCCCTACGGCCAGTGTCTGGAGTGGCAGACTGGGGATTGTGTGGGTAAGTGTCTTTGGCCTTCCTTTTGGAGTCTGCAGTCAGGGCGTTAAGGTGGCCGGCGCTGAGCCTTCCCGGCTCGGCCCCCTGTAAGCAGTCAATATTCATCACGGAGAGAAAGAAGGCTGCGGGAGGGAGAAAAAGGAAAAAAATAAAAATGGCTCGAGGTGGAAGTTGTTTGTGTCGGAGGGAAAACGGTATTAGTTTCCCATGGTTGCCTTTGGAAGCTGTTTTTGCCGCGTAATGGCCAATTACTCTCGCATGGAGTCGCAGCAACTGTCAGATTTCCCTGTTGACCCAGCTGCAGATGGACTCTTTACCGTGAACTGGAGTTAAGTAGTTTAAAAACAGCAATGCGTCAGGGCACGGTCTCGGGGATGGGCTACAACTACTCTGTGACTAGACAAGTAGTGATGGGTGCATGTGGTCGTTGGCTCCCGGAAGGTTTTAATCTGTATCTTCAGAACCATATACGATCCCATTTAAAACATGGTCTGGCCACTCCTAATCACTAGAATGACTGGTATGCGCGGTGGTTCTCAACCTGGTCATGTGGGAGGTGAGTTACTTTGTTGAAAGATTCAGGAGCCAAAATGCTGGAAAGCACAGATTTACTTAAAAAAAAAAAAAAAAAACGACTGCACACGAAAGAAAATCAAATAATGTCTAACTGTGCCATATACGATCCCATTTAAAACATGGTCCGGCCACTCCTAATCACTAGAATGACTGGTATGCGCGGTGGTTCTCAACCTGGTCATGTGGGAGGTGAGTTACTTTGTTGAAAGATTCAGGAGCCAAAATGCTGGAAAGCACAGATTTACTTAAAAGGGAAAAAAAAAAAAAAAAAACGACTCTGCACACGAAAGAAAATCAAATAATGTCTAACTGTGTTCAACCTATTTGTTTTTCATAAAACGAACAGGGTTTCTTCCCTGCGTTTTTTTCTTTTTTTTTTTTTTTTTAATCTGGAGGTCGGTGCAGTCGCTCAGGTCGACGCCGCGTGGATGTGTGAATTATACCCGCGGTTGTGTTAGACCGTAAAAAAAAAAAAAAAACATCTCTGATCAGTTTAGTGGGTCACAAATTCAGGGAGCCCAAGGGTACGGTCCCGCAATTCCTCTGTGTCGGCCGGTGCTGGGTAACACAGAGGGGCGTTTCGGGTCCTCGCTGGATATTTGTCTCGAGGCTGGAGGTTGGAAAATCCACAAACCTAGGATTAAATACCTGGTGGTATCGTGCCGCGTTGCCTTGGTGGCTCTTGGTGAAACAAAGGTCTAATTTTACAAAACGGAGGTTACACCTTTTTCGTGATTTAGTGAGATGCACAACGTCGGTAATGGTTTAGTAAAATTCCTGGAATGGATATAACAGGCAGCACCTCCTCGGCTCGCGCGGAGCCGTATCCGCCCAGATCGAACATCCAAAGCAGACACGCGGTCTCTGTGTTGCGAGAACACGCACGCGCACGCGCACACACGCACACACACACACGGCCCCATTTGTTTCGTCCAAAAAGAAGGTGACTCCCCCGAAGCTGCGTTTGGTTCGGACAGAATCTTAAAACGCGCAAAGTCAAGTTGACTTTTCCCCTTCTTCCTCCCGAGCGCTTTCCTCGAGCCCTGATTTAATCTTTTATATTAGAGCTGGCTCCCAACACCGGCTCCAGCGTTTCAGGTTGCGCAGCGATGCTTTGTTTCCGTGCGCTGATTTCAGTATTCCCAGGGGCCGCTTTTGGCCCCTCGGGAACTCGAGGATTGCGCGCTGGAGTTCGTCCCGAAAAACTCAATCTCGCATCCCTCTTGCCGTCAATATTCTTGACTCCGCAAAATGACTGACGGGATTCAAGCCACAGACTCCGACGTGCGTCTTTGTCGATGTGTCGACGTTTGGTTTTTCTGTTCCCTTCCGTTGCGTTTGGTGAGCCACACAGAGAGACGCGCTTCGTTCTGGTGGACAGCCATGATCTATTCTATTCAATTCAGTGTTTCAATGCAAAAACGCCAAACATATTCCTATTGTACAGATATGAAGGTCTACTTCATTTTGTGCCATACAGTGCACGGAAATTCTCCCGGGGCATTTGATGGAGCAAAATATGCAAGGTAAATGTGCCCCCTTGGGGGGGAATTCGTGTTTTCCCCCTCTTTTACAATTTCCCCGACATTTATTTGAGAAGGAAAAAAAACAAAAAAACGATTAATTGATACGGGGGGGGGGGGGTGGCGGGGGGAAATAATTGGAAGCTTAGCTGATTTTGAAAATGAGTAATTAGTCGCTGCCTTAGCCTGGAGACAGCTGTTTAAATTAGGGCAGCCTCTAGTTATTGGTTGATTAGTTGCTTTTATGAAGATTGTTTTGCAAATGGAGCCATCATTGTCGAGCACTGCAAAGAGACGACGCTCTATCTTGTTCCATCTTAATATTCACAAGTGTGCTTATGCTACAATATGACGGAATTTCGTTTTTGTTGAAGACCAAAACGGCCAAGCTTGACACCCTATAAATATTGATTTTACTATTTTGTCAAGTTGATTATTAAAAAAAAAAAAAAAGGCTTTAGAGCAGGTAGAATAGAATAAACACAGAAAAGCTGCAAGCGAAACCAAATATTATATATGGCAACATTGTCTTTTTGGCCAATAATATCGGTAGTCTTGCTGCAATCCTGCCGACACAGGGCAGAAATGAACCACGAGCTACAGTGTAAAAAAGAAACTGACCCGATAAAATCGGACGTTCTGCAGTTTGACCTCAAAAATCACATTTTGATATAATTTGCCAACCGCCAACAGATTTGAATTTAAACCCCCATTTGCGTGTTAAAAGGAACCTTGAAAGTTCCCATAAATACATTCAGGCTTGTCAGTGAGAATCTGGTCCAGGAATCCAGATGTTATATATATATATATATATATATATTTATTTATTTTCGTCGCTGGTGAAAACCATTAACGCTGGATGAAAACTCTCCGTCCAATTTATGGATTTATTTGATTTTTTTATATTTATTTTGCCTTACGGCCTACACACCCATTGGCCCGTCAAAATCCGGCGCAAATAATGTGAGGTTTGTTGTCGCGCTGGATTCGCGTGACCTCGCGCGGCTGCTTATTTTCTCAGAGCGTGCGCGTTGGCCGGAGAAATGTGCCACTTCTCGCCCCGTCGTCAAAACAAACTTAAATGGCCTTACTTTGCGCAGATTGTTCTCCGCGTTGTCATGGTTTCGCATCCATTAGCGGAACGGCTGGAGATGTGTCTGAAATAAACGGAGGTAAAAAAAAAAGCACTCGGCGTTTGTCTCCTTAAAATAGTGGTGACATTCTCTCCCCTAAAGTGTCTCTCTGGCAGGCAACATTGAAACTTATCGAGCAATTTGGCGGGCGTACCAGTTTGTCCCCTGAATGCCAAAAAAAACGCATCGCTTTCCCTGGGGTTTTTTTTTTTCGTTTCGTTTTTTTAGAGCAAGGTGCCACTTCACACATCACATTTAAGCCTTTCCATGAACGTTTTTCCTCAAATCACCAACGTTTCGCTGGTGCGCGTTTTGTCCGACGCATTTTCGGTGTCATTCTGCGCCTTTCTTTCTTCCCCCCCCCTTCTCCGTCGGCTGTCTAATGCTCGACGCTCGATTCTTATCCCCCTTATCGACTCTCAAATCGCTTTTCCTGACAGCTCGCCAGATAACCGGTTGGTCCCAGGACCGATCACATTGATGCTCCTTACTTTGCAGTCAAGCAGGTGCCTAGAAGGGACTGAAACTGGGTGTCAAAGAAAGGCTGAAATACTACTACAAAAAAAAAATGTATATATATTTATTCGAGACGTTGTTGGCTGCGACAACGCATCTTTTCTCTAGTTGCTGATGAATTTAGTCTGCGGCTGTTGGTCTCGAGATGATTTATTCCAGCGTTTGTTCACCAAACAAATTTGGCTTAGAAAGGAAACAGGATGGCAAAGGGGTTCCCGTTTGACCCGGGAGGAGGTTCGACTCTTGAGAAATATAACGCAAAGTCTCTTCGCTCCCTCAGCTCAGAACTGTTCGGGCCTGCAGACGTGTTCCCAGTGCTTGGAGCAGCCGGAGTGCGGCTGGTGCGGCGATCCCAGCAGCACCGGGAAGGGTCTGTGCGTGGAGGGCTCCTACCGGGGGCCCATGAAGCGGACGGCCAAGCAGGCTCAGCCGGGCCCGTCCCAGGACATGAGCCTGGAGCCGGGCATCTGCCCCAGAGACAAGGGCTACGAGTGGGCCTTCATCCACTGCCCCGGTAAGAGATCCACTTCCTGTTCCTTCTCTGGGAGATTGCGGCTCGTGTTTCGTGAGCGCGTCTACGGGAGCGGTTGTTGTTGTAACCCATCGACTGTCGCGTCTTACACCTAAAAAGATGCTCTTATCCAGGGCTCCTGTTACAGCTCCCCCATGCAACTAATCCCTCCCTGCTGATTTCATGCAACTAGTTTGCCATTAATGCCTTCATTCATGTAAGATGATAAAACACCCACTGCTGGTTGTAATTTGAGAATGTGAGAAGCGCTCGGTGGAGCAATGTGTAAAAAAAAACAAACAAAAAAAAAAAACTTGTGGAATATTTCATTTTGCGGGATTCATATCATTTAGGAAGTCGCGTTGAAATGTGTGCGAGTATCCACTTCCTGTTCCTTCTCTGGGAGATTGCGGCTCGTGTTTCGTGAGCGCGTCTACGGGAGCGGTTGTTGTTGTAACCCATCGACTGTCGCGTCTTACACCTAAAAAGATGCTCTTATCCAGGGCTCCTGTTACAGCTCCCCCATGCAACTAATCCCTCCCTGCTGATTTCATGCAACTAGTTTGCCATTAATGCCTTCAGTCATGTAAGATGATAAAACACCCACCGCTGGTTGTAATTTGAGAATGTGAGAAGCGCTCGGTGGCGCAATGTGTAAAAAAAAAAAAAAAAAAAAAAAAAAAAAACTTGTGGAATATTTCATTTTGCGGGAAAAGTCGCGTTTAAATGTGTGCGAGTGATATTGAACCTTTTTTTTTTTTCATCCTCAATCCATTGGCCTGAAGCTCAGTGTCATTCCTTTAAAGGAAATTTGCTCAGAAAGGCCGTCGTGTGCACGAGTGGGCATTTTTCAATCCTAAGGTCCGCGATGTCGCGTTGATGCAGACCTTCGCGGGCAATAAACTGTTAATGATTCGGAGAAAAAAAAAAAAAAGGTGCCCAAGCCCAAGTGTGTTTTCCCACTGCTGAATTATAGTAATTGTCATGCAAGTTTCGGCGGTAGACGTGCGGCATAATATCTCACGTCAAAGGTGGAATTAATTCTAACAACGTTTGAAGGCCGAGTGGCACCCGACATACCGTGGCTGGGGGGGGGGGGGGAAAATCTATACAAACAAGGTTAGCCCATGAATCAGTCTTGCATAAAATAAGGGCAACTTATTTTTTCATATCCCTTTTCCTTCAGAGGGCTCTCTTTGTGAAAGGACACAGTTCAAAGTTGCAGCCATGAAAAGCATTTGAAATGGCAGGTCAGATAAAAGAATGATTAAATGCCATAATAGCACGTTGATTTTCCTAGAAGGCAATTTCAGCAACACTTCTGTTGTGAATTGAGCTGGTGTCCAAATTCTCGCAGCTGTAGGGAGACCGATCAAAAGCCGCCCTGACTTGCAGACAGACATCATGGCATCGTGCCTGTGTGCAGGAATTTACCCATCATGCATGTCCCACACTCATCAACGCTTAAAAAAAAAATGCACCTTAGTTCCACCGTATTCGTCTTGGTCTGCGCCGAGCCCCCTTCCCGCACAACCCACAATAACGTTGTGCGTATTTCCTTCGTTAGCCGTTGTTGTTCGGCGTCCCATTCTGAAATGTTATATCCATTTCGTTTTCTGAATGACTATTTGAAAAAGTGCACTTTTAAAACCCCTTCTTTCTGTTTTTTTTCTCGCGCAGCTTGCCAGTGCAATGGCCACAGCACGTGTGTGAACAGCAGCGTGTGCGAACAGTGCCGCAACCTCACCACCGGTCCTCACTGCCAGACCTGCATGCCCGGTTACCACGGGGACCCCACCAACGGCGGCAAATGCCAGGGTGAGTGTGTCGCTTCGCGGGGAAAGCTCATCCCCCCCCCCCCATGTATACGACCTCGTGGCCCACTGACAAACTCTAGCCCCAAAGCTTTACACCAATCACCCGTGTACATTCCGTTCCAATGAACAACAATAGTTTTCATTTTCTGGTAATTGGGACCGGATCTGCTGTGTTCCAATTCTAATTGGGCTTTTGGGAGAAAAATTGTCTACTTGGTGAATTCTAATTAGTGTGTTTCCTGATTAAAAACGTACAGTGTTACAGCATCACGTCCAAGAGAGGGCACTGTTGTGTACAACTTGGTGACGCTTCGCCTCGTTCGATGAATGAAAACAGTCTCGCTTATGCTGGTTTAAGCAAAGCCAAAATGGAGGTCCTGTCGCCACTGGTCCCTGCCAGTCAACACGAATGTGATTAAGTCGATTTTTACTTCATCCACGTGCGACAAGCTTTATGAATAAACGCATTTTGGTCGCGTGACTGCAGCCCGAAACGAAAAGACGCCTGATTCTTACTGGGTATCATGAGGGGACTGGGTGTACATGCAGCCCGAGCATTGGACATTCGTATTATTTTCTTCCTTTGAAATCGATGGGCGAGCGACGGCAAGTGGGCAATGCAGCTTCGCGGCGTGCCCGCACGTCTCCTTTTGAAAAGCATTCCTGAGAAATGACATGTCGTCTATTGTTTGAATTGTCAGACATGGGGGGGGCGCTCACGCTTAAACGCGCGCACGTCTGGGAGCTTTACGGTCTCGGGTGCCATCTGTTAATGCCTAGACTATGGCCATGAACTGTAAAGTGAAACTACACAGGTGAGCTTCAGTTGCGGATATATTACTTTCATTTATTATTATTTTTTTTTCAGAGCCCCGGGATGAAATGACCCAATAGTCCTTATGTTCCATTAGCGCCCATGCAAATAAATCTGTACTTTAATTTGTAGACGAGGGATTTATTGCATAATCAGTTTTATTTTGGACATTTACCGAAAAACCTCCCGTCTCTTACTGCTCTACGCCTTCTAAAATGCAATCCCTGAATCACAAGCTGTGGGGGAAGTTCCCCCCAGATTAAAGCAATCCGGTCGCCTGAAATATTCATATTCATATCATGAATATGAATCATCATATCATCGGAGCGAACTGAACTGAAAATCCATCGCTCCCCTGTTTCGACAAAACCTGAATGGGGGCCGCGTATCTCTCTCCATCACGCGTCCGATCTCGCTGAAGTTCAGGGCCAGTCTTTCGGGGGAGGGGGGAGGAGGGGGGGGGGGGCGGGTGCGTANGGGGGGGGGGGGGGGGGGGGGGGGGGGGGGGGGGGGGGGGGGGGGGGGTGCGTACCCGGATCAATATCAATTTCGCGTCTGTGTGTTCAGTGCGGCGGGCGAGACGGCGGTAAGCCTAACTTAGCAGAAACACTGAGGAAGGAATGGGAAAGCGCTTCCCTGGGGGTGGCTTCAAAGAGAGGAGAGAAACCGGCGTGATGTTTGTTTTTTTTGGTTTTTTTTGGGCCCTCAGGTTATCCTGGCCTCAAAGGTTTAAACTGAGGCTGGAAACGTATAGCTGATCCTGCGCGCGCACACCAGGACCCGCAACTTTTACTTGATGAAACACATTGAGCTTTGTCTTGCGCTAACCAGCGATCTATCTCTCTCTCTCCCTCTCTCTCCCTCTCCCTCTCTCTCTCTCTCTCTCTCTCTCTCCTACTCTGTCTTTGACACGCTCCATTTCTGACCCACCCCCCCCATCCTCTTCTCCGTCTGTGTTTCTCTGCCTCTTCCAGCCTGCAAGTGTAATGGACATGCAAATGTGTGCCAGGTGTTAACTGGCAAGTGCTTCTGCACCACCAAGGGGATCAAAGGAGACCAGTGCCAGCTGTGAGTACTCCACAACCACATGCTCACACACACACACACACGCGCGCGCGCACAACGCAACGAACAAAAAACGGAACCCGCGTCGTCTTTCGGCCAGCGTCTCTTGGCGTAACCGGGTGAGGGTTACCGACTTCAAGATTTCTGAATGGAGAATTCTGCCACGCAGAAGTTTGTCGCCGTATCGCACGCACCGCACCGATCGTCCCGAGAAGCCAATTTTCCCGCTTCGTTACGGGCGAACCAGCAGGCTGATTGTGTGGTGGCGCGTCTTTGGTAAGCTGTGCTCGGTGGTCAGCTTGCCCAGGGCCGTGTCTCAGAAAGTCCCGTTCTGCACCGGAGCGAGGTCAAACGAGGGACTCGCTGTCACCGTGACGACTGAAATTCACTGAGCTGAGGTAACGTCGATAAGTGCGAGTCTCCGGGCGGCCTGTCACTGGATCGGTAATCACCTGGGACGGAGCCCCGATGACAAGAAAGTGACGAGACACGGACAAATATATATATATATATATAGAGAGAGAGAGAGAGAGAGAGAGAGAGAGAGAGAGAGAGAGAGAGAGAGAGAGAGAGAGAGAG
>JAFBJU010000736.1:319549-388681 GCA_016785305.1 Colistium nudipinnis | reverse complement strand
GCGACGATTTACGCCCATGTTCACGTTGGCCGCGAGATTTTTGGCTCGTCCACATTATTTATTTACAATAACATCAGTGTTTGACATTCTCTCTCTCTCTCTCTCTTGTGTTCTCTTCCCTCCTTTCGTATAGATCGCCTTCTCTCAGCACAACAGCATCATGGACCTCGTCCAGTTCTTTGTGACATTTTTCAGGTGAGCGAGGGGAAACGCGTACGCACGTTTGTGTCCGCTTACCAAAGTGTAAATCCATAGGCCGCCCCCCCCCCCACCCCCTTTCTCTTGGGGCCTATGGATTTACTCGAGCCTGTCGAACCAGTTCTGGTACCCAGAGTACATGAAAAGGCTTCTTCTGTCTCCGAGGCAATGCTTTCCCCTTTCTTCAGCTGGCCAGTGACTCATTTGATCAGGTGAATATTGCCCCTGGAAGTAGCGACTAAAAGAGAAGGCGTGGGCGATGGAGACTATGACGGCTCGTGATGGTTTTTTTTCGGAGCGGGGCGATGGAAATCTTTTTCTTTTTCTTTCAATGAAATGCTCACAATGGGTCAATTGAGCCGTCTCAAAAGCAAAGTAAAATCAGGAAGATTGCACATTTTGATGCTTTTGAAAGGATTCGTTGAGATCAGCCTCTGAAAGTAGTTGCCTCACAACGGCCGCTATGCGTTTTTTAAGCATCCTGCGGGGCGCATATTAAGCTTGTGTGCGGCTTTTCTTGAGATGAGTTATCATTACGCACAGGCATGTAAATGGCTTATTATTCATATTTTACCCGCCCCTCACTCTCACATCCGAAAGAAGAAAATAGCAATTAAGGTAGAAGAATTATCATAATATTCACGTCAGTTCCTTGGCTCAAAGTAGTTCTCAAGACAAATCCAATCTTTATTTTATTTATTATTTATTGGTGATTCTTTTTTTGTGATTCTTTTTTTTTTGTTTTAATAATCCAGCCAAGGTCAGTGGTGTTTCGTCCCAAAACACTGACATCAGCAATGATGCTGTGTGGGACTGCGTGTCTGTGTGGGTCCGTGCCGCCCAGGGTGGCGGGTGGCCTCAAACATTATCTGCGTAGGTGTCAGGGAAGGATTTGAAGACAGTCTTTCCCCCGAGGCACCTGCCCATCATTGCCCGGTCCACAATAACGTCCCCCTCCCCCGAAAAGCTGTCAGCCCGTCAGTTATCGTGTGGCTCCATCTGATCAAATTACCGTGGAATAGCTAAAATCAGGAGTTCTTGGACGGGAAAGGGGAGAAGGACAGCGGTTGCTCTATATATATAAAGAAAAAAAAAAAGCTCTTGCTTTTTGTATTGGGTCACAGCGCTGGGACGGGACAAACCGCAAACTTCCTCTCGCAAGTTGGCTTATTGTCAATAATTCTCGTTCTGCATTCCCTTCATTTATTTCATCTTCTATTTTCTAAATCCAAGGGGAAATGAATCCCAGCTTTTTTTTTTTAAATCATTTGTATGCATTATATTGTTTGGGCTCTTTTGTGAATTCCCATTGTGGTGCAGGCTGTATTCATTTTCTTTGTCTGTTGTCCTTGTTGTCCGGTTCTCACTGACCCGTAAACCCGGGGAAAGGCAGTGATGCAGTCACAAGCAGTTGTGTGTGTGTGTGTGTGTGTGTGTGTGTGTGTGTGTGTGTGTGTGTGAGCGTGAGCGTGCGTGTGGGAGGTTTGGGTAGGGATGAACCTGCAGGAAACATAATCAGCCTGATGACAAAATGTCAAATCACCCCACAGGGTTTCTCTCCTTGTACGAGAGAGGGAGGGAGGGAGAAGAAATGTTTTCTGTTCAAATGTCGTTTCACGCCTTTCCCGACACAGAGCACTGTCCCTCCTTTCCACATTGCCTCTTCGTCTCGGTGTCGTCATAAACATATTTACCCGCACAGTGCTGCCAAAATAATAATAAGTATTCTCGTGAGAACTGAGTGTTTCATCTGTTCTGATTAGACGCCGTAGAACCCTTCTAATACCTAATAGGATGCTGCGCTGTACTAGCAGAGGAACCCCAGGGTGCCATTTATGCTAATTAACGAAATCAGCGTCAATCCAATCGCAAATCTGTTTTTGTGGCAGGGTGTGTGTGCGTGTGTGTGTGTGTGTGTCCTCACACCCTTTATAGGCAGGCATAAGAACTTTTAGGAATCATGAATGTTGGGCATTATTTTGAAATCAACTTAATTTATGAAATTGTAATATATATATATATATATATATATGTGTTTTAGAGTCTAAATATTGAAGAGTTTCAGGATTCTTTTTGTTTTGGCCATTATTATTTTCAGGGTCTGAAATAAAAAAACATTCTTCTCGCGACCATGTCCTCCTAATGCCATGAGGAGGATATTGTATATCCAGAGGTTCCTGGACCCTGTGGATCAGATATACAGAAGCAGATATGCTATAGAAATTATTGATTGTTTTTCCCGTCGGTAACTGAAACGGCGTGATTACAGAAATGTGCGTGCAATTGATTTCCTCTCTACGAAAGGCGACTTTTTTTTTTTTATATATATTTTACACATTTTGTGACACTTCTTTGCCGTCCCAGTGAACCCAGTGAAAGCCTAGAATCTGTCTGCGGGATTTTGTCCTTAAAGTACAAAGGGGTTTCCCCACCTACTGAAGTCTACTCTACATGCATTGATGGGGTGTTTGAAGCACACAAGGTTTCCCGTGACTCGACTCTTTAATATTTTGTTCTATTTTTGCCCAGCCATCGCCTTCTTTGCTTCGATCACACATAGATGAGTAGATGAGAAGCTGCTTTTCCCAAGTGCTTTCATGTGCCTCGCAGGCCTTATCGGCATCTTCCAAAACCCCGGGCCCGTGGATTTAGCAGGTGCGGCAGGCAACCCGGGTTTAGAATATCAAACAAACGGGCCCCCCCGTGAAATCAGAGCTGGTCACGTGACCCTGGCGAAACGGGGCTCCCGAGACCCCGGGCTCCGATTGTAGAATCGCATCACGTCCCCAAGGACGAGGGCTCGTCGGTCATATTACGGTTGCGTGTTTCCGTGTGGGATTGTTGCTTCGCTTCAGCGATAGTCATGTTGCCTACTGGTGGGGTAAGATTCATAAAATGTTAAATACTGAACGATCATCTATATCATTTTGGAGTCTGCAAAAAGTTGGATTTAAAAAAAATATTGAATGGCTTTATACGTCAATCAAAAAAAGTATATATGCGTGAATGTTTTATATATATATATATATATATATTCAATACACGTATATATTCATATGCCGTCTTCAATAACTCATTCCATATAGCTGCACCCACGTGCTCGTATAAAGTATAGAACGCGTCTTTAGCACATAATAATCTTTACGTTCTCATCTGTCACTGGGATAATGAAGTGGAAGCTCTCTATCAGTCATATTTTTCTCTCCCGGTTGGCCTTGGGCCCAGTTGAAATTCCCCTTGACGAATATTTTCAGCGGCGGGTTATTAATGGAGGTAATCGGGCAAACTATTCAGTCTACTGAGAAAACGAAAGTTTCATTTCGTCTCCCCTGCTTTGTCTTTTTTTTTTTTTTGAGTAAGCCATATTAATATGCTTCACCTTTTTTTTTTTTTTTTTTCAGATTTCACCTATTTTGAAATATTATATAATAATAATATATATACGTGTATATATTTTAAAATCTATTTCAAAGACATGTTATCCTACCCATGATATGGCTACACCTTACAGCACCACCGGCGTATATATTTTTGAATACATCTTTGGATTTAGTGAATTCTCTTGGACAAAGTGTGAACGGGATTTGATGTGACACGGTGTTCGATACTAAGGGGTTGATTTTTCTTTCCTTCCTGTCTTTCCTTGCAGTTGCTTTCTGTCACTACTTCTGGTGGCGGCGGTGGTGTGGAAGATCAAACAGACCTGCTGGGCTTCACGGAGGCGAGAGGTAAGTCCATCACACGCCCTCTGTTTACGCAGGCACTACATCTGACCGTCGGGAGCATCAAACCCATGACCACTCTTTGCAACTGACAATCAAAGTAGTACCACAAGTTCCATTAGAAGTCTTGTAGTCTCGTATGTGATCATTGATTTCATCAGAAATACAGCGATTGTTGTTAAAAGTCGAGACGATAATTCCGATATATTGCAGATTTAATTCAAGTGGACTCGGGGGAGGGGGGAGGGGGGGGGGCTGGGTTAATGGTTGGAAAGCAAGAAGGCATACGGTGAATGCCTTAAAGGAAGGGGGTGCCCTGGTGGAACGTTCGGCGACGTTAAGAAGGATGGGTCTGAGGGGAGATGGGGATGAGAAGTGATGAATGATGAGATGATTGACAGCAGAAATTAAAGAAGAGGGCGAGGAAGGGTGCCATGCAGGAAATTGAGGAGGGGAGGGGAGGGAGAAAAAAAAAAAACCTATGCAAATTCCCTTCACTGGCCTCAAACCCAAACCGTTGGGAGCCGTGGATGGTTTCTGTGACATCCGCCGTCATTTCCATCTCTTCAGAGCTATTCCTATAGTCTGCTGGTGGTGCCTAATAATGGACCTTTCCTATGGCGCACGTCCAGCCATATTGGCCTGCAGTATACGAATAATTTATTTTCCCACCGGGAATGACATTGATAATCATTGGATCTGGATTTTATATCCTCTAATTGATATGCGCGAAATAAACGAGAATAATAGCTAGCGTGAGTTTTGACTCGCGCCTATCCAAAGAATTAAAGTCAATAAAAAAAACGAATGCAGACAGATGGGCCGGGGCCATTAACATTCCGCTCACTTTTGCGCGTCTGCTCTCGGCGTTCCCGTCATCCGTCTCTGCCCTTCAGATGAAAATAAACAAATAGTTCAATGAGAAATCTCCATATCTCAATTTCAGGTGATTGAAAATGTTTTATTGAAAAATACTAGCTGTTCTTTAGTCGGTAAGAAGAAACAAGGGCTCGCTTTGCAAATCAATTCCTTTATTCAGGCTTTGTGCGGCGGGGGTCAAAAAAACAAAAAACAGGTGTAGGGTTCGAATATTCTGCCCCAGTGGATTCACTTGAATTTATTTTATATCTGTATGTATGATACACCATTTTTTCTCACACCATTAGATTTCCTGATGCATTGGCTTTCCATTACGCTCCATTAACTTCATCAAATCTAAGCGTGAGTTGAAAGTTATGCATTGCGGTACACGCTGTGGCATTTTCAGGCGCCCTACTTGTAAAGAAGCTACTGTAAAGAGAAGCTGTGTGTGGTTAACCTTTTCCTAAAAGGCCCTAACAGCCTAGGGGACCTACTCGGGTGCTTCGGTGCAAACGTCATTTTTAGCAAGTAGTAACTATCTGCCCAGAATATTTCTGAATGAGTGATCATGTAGTTGAGTGGTTACTGAACTTAAAACAGCGAATACTCAAACCCCTTTCCGAGTACGCGGTTTTATACAACTCACTCGTTCTACTATTATTAAGTCTTTATGCTGACCCAGGCCTGTTGGCTCCTATCGTAATAATACAATGTTATTATTTAAGATTTTTGTTCTAAAAATAGCACACTGTTCAGCTGTCCCAAGAATCCCATCAACACCGACTACCTGCTTTCTTTTCTTGCTTTGCTTTTGTTTAATAAGCTCTGTTATCAGTGTCTGGCAGGTGCAGACATAATCAACCTTAAAAAAAATAAAAAAAAATAAGGCTGCTTAGAAAAAAAATATATAAGCACACATCCATCCACGTGTCGTATGAAGGAGCCTAATAAATAACACTGGACATTAATTATATTTGTCTCCATTTTTTAAGTGGATACGTTACTGGAAACAAAAAATAACTGCACTTGAATTTTCAGATTTTTAGAATACATACTAAGGCTTCTGTTGTCTTGTGTCACTTTGTCCTTTTGCCATTTTACATACGAAAACTAATCCATAGAAAAGTATTATCTTGTATATAGAATTGGCTCACATTGGCTTCCGTGTAATTTGTGATTGCTTCGCCATATGAGATGAACTGATTTGCTCCTTGTCTCTTTGGCTCGTCACTGATTGGCTCGTCACCAAACATGGTGTCTGGTTCATTTAAAAACGCGCGTCAATAGCCCGTGCGCTTACCAGACTGGTCCAAATAATCAAAGGATGGCTTTGGGCTGACATAAGGCCATGGAAACAATGAGTCTTAACGAGGTTTACGATAATGACACACTGATCCAGCTGAGTGGCGTATGGATGTCTGACTCTGATGAACCTTTGAGTATTTTCTATTCTATTGGTTTTTATGGTGTGAAGTTTTTCTACACGATGTAGGATTCTTTCGAAAAACACATTAATGTGTGTTTACCAAGGTGCAATTCTTTTTTTTTTGTTGTTTTTAAGCAGAGGAGAGTTGACGACACTCGGATGGGGGGGACAAAGCGATGAAGAGACAAAAGCTCTAAATGCCACGGTGGAGGAGGACGTGGCCTGACCTCTTTTCGAAATACCTGTGGGGGGGGGGGGGTATACGGGGGGATGGGGGGGGGGCGCTGACATTTCACAGGACTGCAACACATACATGTTTTACACACAAACACGCCGACGTGGACTCATTTTCTTTCTTTATCTCTCTCGCGCACACTGGTACCGCGAAACCCGACGACGCCACGCCTCCACCGCCTATTGTGTGTGCCCGCCACCGTAAAGTAACGTGATGCTTTATTTATTTATTTATTTCCCATGCACTTGACAATATTTTAGGGCAGCAATTACCAAAAGCACATTTATTCCGATGTTTATGGCTGGCATGCCATTTACCCGAGCCCGCCCGGTACCCCTAATCTGTTTTTGTCAAAGCTATCGTCGATGATACCAGAGATGGTCCTCAACTCTGGTTGATAGCTGAGGCCAGTTGGTAAGCCATGACTTAAACCGGCCTGCTGGGTTTCTTTTTTTTTTTCCTGCCGAGGATGAGATAGGGATCGCCTTAAAGGCCGAGAGCCGGCGTGTTGCCTGTAAGGGCGTGTTAGTGGTGGAGTGCTAGATAAGTTCCCAGCAGCATAGGTTTTGAGAAGGGCAGCGTTTTACTCTTGGTGCACTCCTCCGGGCCAGACTGCAATACCGGCAGCAAATATCTGCTTACAGTCTGTATGCTGGAGAAAAATAGTGAGGTGGAGTTTTTAATGGACCTGAGAAGAGAGAGAAAGGGGTATGACACCTGATTTCTTGTGTTTGCGTTGAAAAATGGACCGAGAACATACTTCTAACCACTCCATTCTCTCATTGTCTCACTCCTGCTATTTTCCCCTTTTTAAGCGCCCCAATCCGCAGTCATTGATTGCTATAATACGATTATCCCCCCCCCCCCCCCCCCCCCCCCCCTCACTTATCCCCCCCCCCCCCCCCTTAAGCCCCTGGTCGCCTCGATTGTCCTTTGTTCATCTCAAAGTTTGGGCTCTTAATAGTTTCGTTTAAGTTAAACTAGGAATTTAAATCAGGGTGGAGCTTCCCCTCCGAAGCTTGTGGAAGGTAATGAGTGAAATGGCGTTCGACAAATTCGACAAGGGTAAGGTTCAATGACTATTTTATTTCAGAAACTTTTTTTTTTTTTCTTTACAAATAGTGTGGATTATTGACATTTCTTCTTCTAGCCTAAAACGGAACCACCAGCACTTAACCGCATTAACATATACACAAAAATGTAATTGTCAAAAAAAGACATGCTGCTACCCAAATTTTTTTCCCCCCAATTTCAGTATGCAATTCAGTGTCTCATTTTTCATCGTAACACGGCTGAGTTTATTTATTCTTAATATTCCACAGGGCAGCTACACCCGCTACAGGCGGTGGTCTTTGGAAAAGGACACAGTGACCCGCGGAGGTGTAGAATATGCTCAGAGGCGGGACGACGCCTACGCTTTTGTACAATCCAAAGCCGGGGACAAAGTGCCGTATTCACAGGGCAGATCCTTCTCGCACTCACTTGCCAAATGAATCAAGTTGCAAAGCAATACACGGCCCGCCCTTATCGCCACCGTGAATGGCTCCAGCTTGTATTCTGGACAAAATCGGTCCGTCATTGCACAGGCGTTAATTGGTTTTACAGAGGCGACCCTCGCCTTTTGTCATTGACTTAGTATTCATTTCAAGATCCTCTCTGTTATTGTATCGGGCCTTTTTTTTTTTTTTTTTTATGGGCGCGTTCCCCGGCGCATTTTCTTAGGTGCACGGGCCAGAAACGGAGCAGAGCAGCAGCGGAAGCCCATTTCCTGGCTTTGCTCCTGCTCTCTCTCTTCTTGTGATTATTATTATTCTTTTTTTTAAATGACTTCTGTAAAATGATATATAACATTACTGCCGTCTGACATTTAGGACGAGTGTTGTTGTTGAATGTGAGGCTTTTGTGCTGAAAATCTTAATAAGATTTGAGCCCCCCCCCCCTTTTTTTTTATTATTATTACCCCCCCCTTTTTTTATTATTATTATTTTTTTCTTCCTTGCAAGAGCCCCGCGGGGCTTCCAGTCCGCTTTGATCCTCCGGTAAAGGGCAAAAATCCTCATTTTGACCCACGGTGGCCGGGCTGCTCACATCTGTGCTTTTGGTGTTGCCGGTTTGATGTTTAATCGAAGAGATGTGCGACAACCTGTTATTGGGCCTTCAGATTTGAAGTTTAAAAACCTGGACTCAAAAAAAGAAAAATCAATGAATGAAGTTAAAAACCTGAACTAAAAAAAAAAAAAAATCAATCCGGTGATCAATCTCAATTTCATGTAGTCGTTGCTCTGTTTTTTTTTTTTTTTTCCTCCTCCCTCGGGTGGAACAGCTTACATAGAACTGATGTGAACTTTCCCTTTACGTTCACTCCCCATCAATGAGTCTGTTTAATACAGAGAACCTACAAAATGCAGAAGAATCGCACGTTTCAGGGTGTTGCGTAAATTATTTGTCACTAATGAGCAAATATTACAATTTCATTTTTATTTCATTGTATTACTATTATATGCTATAGATTTGTATATTGAGGACAGAATCACATGTTGTGCCACTTTCAAACCGCTGAGACAGCATTGAAGTTTTTTTTTTACGCACGTACCCACAGTCTTGGAGGACACAGTGTTTTTTTTTTTTCGTTTTGTGCTCTTTCGAAATCTCTTGCAGTCAGATACAGTCTGTTCCAGTCCCAACTTTGAGTCACTGCGCGATATCGGAATCAAGGTTTTTTTTTTTGACATATTAATGAAATACCACCGTTTTCCTTCGCTTCTAATATTTTTCTCGTGCACCTACGCGGCAGACTCCTAACAATGTGAACGGATGAGTGCGTCGCTCCTGCACACTGCGTCAGTGTGTCGCACGGAGTTGAGTCGAGGCGGCGTCCGCTCACTTTTTTTTCTTTGTTCGTTTGTACAATACTATCAACCTCACCAGACCTTATCTGAAGTTTGCCGGTTAATAGCAAAAAATAATGAGTACTTAATTATATTCGGAGGGAGTAAGAGTGTGTGTGTGTGTGTGGGGGGGGGGGGGGCTGAGTTCATTACAGCACCAAGGACAAATTCCACATTCAACATTCTCCCACGGCCGGCCCAAACAGGCAAATAGCTCTATCACTGAGAGACGTGTGCTTAAAAAAAAAAGGAGTATAGATTTTCTGACAAACATTTGTGCTAAAGTTTCGGGCAGACAAACGCTTGCATTTCCTCTCGCGTTCATTTGGTATGGATTAAAAAAAAAAAAAACGATTCCAGCTCCCAAAACCTCTAAAACGTTTATTGAATTAATACCTCTGTTATCTGTGCTTATTTATCCATATCGTCTTCTATTTATTATTTGGAAAACTCCCCTGCAGACTTAAATGTCACAGGAAACTAGAACATCCAACATTATTTTATTTTATGACCTTTTATTTCATTTTTTTTTTTTTTTTTTTACATATGGCCCATTTTAAGTGTATTCAAATAATAAACACAAAAATGAGTTTGTATGTTTTTTTTTATGTTTGCACACATCTGGGGCCATCAATTTGAACCAGAGAAGTGCATAGGAAGGTCAAGTAATATGGCCGGTCATCGCGTCCGCCTGATGTGCTCACTAATCTGAAGCACAATTAGATCTTCACGCAGCACACTTAAGCTCATCACAAATCCAATAGCAATCAGCGATGTCCTTGGCGCTAAAATGGCGGCCTGTTTAGATATTGATCCCACGCACACACACACAGAGACACCCACGTGCGCGCGGCGTGGCGGATGAAAGTGTGCCACAAGTTGTTTTACAAGATTGATCGGCGGCAGACTACAGGGGGGGGTCACTCCTGGGGGGGGGCTGTTTTGTTCAGAAATAGTGTCACTCCTGGGCAGGGACCTGGCCACGGCGTCTCTGTGCCCGGCCCCTTGAGGGAACCGTGTCCGTGATCGCGGACTGCGATCGGATGGGCGAAGTATTTTGTGTGGCGCAAAACATGTCTTGCTTTCCGTACGAACCCCCGTAATTCCGGAACTGGAAATGGTCATACCTCCTCGGGGCACGGGCGTTTTACGGACAGCCTTTAAATGTTTCCTGCCATGATATCTGCCATCGATTTTTAACCCTGATGTGGTAGAAGCCCCGGGGGCTGTATAGGACTGGGCATGAACAGGGTTTCGGCCATTTTTCACTGCCCCTCATTGTTAAACCTCGTCAGGTATCGTATATAATGTCTCGTGGCCTATTTATAGAAGTTGTATGACTCTACAGAGGTTCCATGCGGTATACCGTCATTTACACTCACCGATCATTTCAGAGTTGCCAGGACATCGTCGTATATTGCACCTAAATGGTGCACGCAGTGATTTTTGTTTTACCCTTTGCATTTATGTCGGATTTGAAATTCAAACGTATCCAGATGTTTCGCTCACGCCGTCGCCTGTGTTTCGATATTCCAGCAACTGATGAGGGAGCGACAGCAGATGGCCAGTCGTCCGTTCGCCTCGGTCGCTGTCGCACTGGACGCCAGGGGGGAGCAAACGGAGCCGCTACAGCCCGTGGTCGATGTGAGTCCCGCACGCTTGCTCGCACACGCACACGCACACACACGCGCGCACGCACGCACACACACAGATGATCAAGCACGTGCCAATTGAATTCATGCCTTCAGTACAGCGCATTAATACAGGCGCCCCTGCGTAGCCCTTGACATGCACAAGAACCACGGTAAACGTGTTGTGCCGTGTCGTATTGTATCCCTCTTACTGTCGTCTTCAACTTTCTCCAGAATCCCGCGCAGTTCGTGTGGCGCTACTTAATTAGACCTTTTTCCCCGTACGCCGGGCCTTTTCGTCCACCCGTCACGTCGATACCAAACCTCTCGGGGGGCCCCCTTTTCTTTCCACGTCTCTCTTACTTGTACGAGTTGTCCTCTGCAGTCAGGGCGGCGCACCATCTGACAGTCCTCAGTCGATGTCCCGAAAAATACGCTTTTCTGCGATTGCAAATGATGTCATGCGAGAGGGTTTTTTTTTCTTTTTTTCTTTATAGATTTTTGCCGGGATTACATTTTTTAAAATCTCAGAGCAAAGAAAAGACCTTTTGAAAAGGTTCGCTGAAGTGAGGAGGGATTTGTAATTTCACTTGTATATCAAAACGATGACATCACGGCAGGTTCAGGAACATTTTGCTTGTAGTTGCATTTTCATACGGCCTTACATTTTTGCCTTATTTATTCACCTCGATCTTTCCCAGGGATTATGCATCTTGGCGTCTATGATGCGCTTCATTTGTCATGGCACCTCAGATGCTCACACTCTTTGGCGCGAATCATTCTTCTTTCCGCCCCGTTGCTCCGACTCAATGCGGTAAAAGCGTCCCGGCGATAAGCGGGCGGCCTCGGGCTCAATGCCACCTCGGACAAAAAGCCTAGTTTCCGGCAATATGGAGAGCGACGCCCTCGGCCGGGGCCAGCTCTGTGTCGCCCGCCACTAAGAGAAATAAAACCAGCGCAGCAACCGGCAAGGAGGCACTACATTAGCTATTAGTGGAGCGCTCGCTGAGTGGTACTCGGCGTGCATTATGGTATTTTGAAGGGCAAAGCGCAAGGGGAGGAAAACGCGGCGTCTCCGCTCTCGGAGCGCGCTTGCACAGCACATAGGTGTTCGCCCGAAACCTGAGCGGTGCAGGAGGCCGGCGCTCCGTCCCCGATGTCGACGCAAAACGTCCGTTAAATACGTGACGTGTGTTTAATCCCTTGTCCCGCTGCGCAAAAAACCAAAGGGGGCACTCTCTCGTGGAGACCGTCCACTGGAGAGAAGTGTCGCTTTGGGGGTAAAAAAAAAAAAAAAAAAAAAGACTAAAACCAACATCCCAAGCTGTTTTGGAAGTGATAACTGGGGAAGGGGGGGAAAAAAAACAAACAAACAAAACCTCCCCAGCCGCCTGTTTCCTCGACCCTGTCAAGGTGCAGCGCGAACCCAGCGCTCGTTTTCACTTAAATTTCCACGCAGATTTTCCCGAAAGTTGCTGCGCAAGTACTGCGGCGGCGAAAATACCTGTGGCGCCACTGTCATGTGGCGGAGGTCATTTTCCTGCCTGTGCCCTCAATTAATTTCCCTCGCATTTGTAGGCGGGATGCCGTTTTCGGTGGCTCCTGCTGCAATCAAACGTGTTTTACAGAGGAACTTCAGGTGTGGGTGGCACAAACCTGCCCAATATATTGCTCTAAATATTTATTTTACTCCGCACTAGATCTAATTATGCTAAGCAGCTCGTATTGAAATGTGGCTTGGTTATTATTATTATTATTATTATGGTTATGAATTACTTTAATTTTCTCCCAGCAGCATAGACACTTGGACAACACTCGATTCATGTGCTCTTTGTTTTATTCTAAGCATCTTGGAGGATTTGCAATTAGGGACTCTACCCAGAAGTCCCGTCATTTTCACTGTGCTCATTCCTCGATTTACGCAGGAGAGCAGAGGGTGGGTAACACGATACGGGCCTAATTCTCTTTAATACAGGTTAATTGGTCAGCATCTGGCACCACTTAGCTTTTGGAAGCGTTCGTCGATGTCAAAGAGGACACCGAGGCATCACTGCTTTCCCATGAGTTGCACCAGCTCCGGTTTTTACTCTTTGGACTCAAAAGCACATTAACAGGCACATAATGCGGCCACCACCCGCAGTCCGGGTCCGTTTGAAGTTGGCCAAAGAAACGCACCTGTCAAAACAACGCCCTCGCCCCCCGCAGTCTTGCCGCAACACGTGACGACATCGGAGGAGCTCGTCCCCCGAGTGTACGGTCAGCACGGGCCTCGGCTCAGCTCGCCGCCACCAAATCTTCGCACACCCTCCGGCTGGTCTGAGAGGAAATTGTCGCAGCCTTTGTGTCCGTTTCCTCCGCTTTTTTGGGGGGGGTGGTTCTGTTTGTTTTTGTGGTTTCAGCCCCCAAGTGATGGACATTGTTTTAATGACCAGGGTGGCAGCAGCTGTTGGACAGAGAGCCAGTCGGGTCCCGGACACCGCGGGCCCCGGCCGCGGTGTCACAGCTGTCTCTATTCAGCCGCCGGTTTGGCATTCAACATATGGAAGCGCTAACGGACAGCGAGTATGATGGATGACACCCGTCAACCTGGGGGGGATGAGATATGTTGTGTGTTTTCTAAGCGTGTGCGTGTGTGCATATTGATGTGCTCTGATGTCGTGATCAATGCACAGTGGACGCGCAGATTTTAGGCGGAATGAAAAAAACGTGGGACTACTAAAGTAAAGGCTCCTTTAATGTTAAATATATATATATATATATATATACTATTGCTGTTGCTGTTTAAGCCCATAGGATTCATCCCCCCGGGCGCCCCGCATTTCCCATCCAAACTCCTCAGTAGTTGAGATATTTAAGTCTGGACCGAAAGTGGTGGTGCAACAAGCTGACGTCGCCCTTCATGATAAAAACCCAAGAGGATGAACGAGTCCGTGATTTTCGACCCAGTGACTCGCGCGGCCGCCTCATACAGTGAAGATGGGAATTCAGCACAGGCGGAATTAGCCGCCTCGCGTGGTAGGGGAGATCATATTCATTAGGCGCGTCGCTCCGGTGTTCGCGGAACGGAGACACCCGCTTCAATGGGCTCTCGCGACGTCACGAGGGCGTCTCCGGGCAGATGTACGAGAATGTACGGGAAAAAATGTGCCTTTCATGTACCACGGGTGCGTGTGTGCGTGTGTGTTGCACTCTTTTTAGCCTTTAGGCCTTTTCTCTACATGTGGATCGGTGACGGCAATTTTGAAAAGAGTAAGAAGAAGGCCCCCCGAGTCGATCCGACTGGTTTACAATTAGTTTGCACACGTGCCATTTAGTGCATTCTCCTCGTCTCGAATTTTTTACGCTGTATCTTTGTGCACGTGCCATATATTTAGCCAATCAAGGCTTTTTGTATCGCACAAATGTTGTGTCACCACCGCTCCCGATTGTCTTGTGTTATAACGCGTGTGCAGTTTTTGTCCGCCTACTTCGCCGCCTCTTTCATCTCCATTTTAGATTCAGGCAGACGCTCAGAAAGAAAAAAAAAAAAAGCAAAAAAAAAAAAAAAAAAAACTCACTCCTATTCAGACATGTTATTATTCCTCAATTTCGATCCCCCCCCTCGTCCAATCCGTGCCGCGGAACCCCTCGGCATTCATTATCGGGATGACATGTTTTTCACGCTTGAGACGAGCAGTTTTGGCCATTAACTCCGAGGGGGTAGGTCGCCGCCGCGACACGCGGACCCGTCTGACAGGGACGCGCTCAAGTGTTTTTTTTTTTTTGTCTTGTGACCAATCGTTTTGTCTCGCGAGGACGGCGCCTCGTCTTACACACACACACACACACAAAAAAAAAAGGCACAAGGAAAAATTCCGTATCACATGAACAACATCTAACAAAATGATCTTATTCCGACTTGTGTCAAACTGTTGACTCTCTCTCTCTCTCTCTCTTTTCAGGGCGTCCCTAAACCTGTTGCCATGGAACCGTGTTCAGGAGGGAGAGCTGCCGTGTTGACTGTCCTCATGCGTCTGCCCTCTGGAGCCTCCAGCCTACCTCCACCTGGACAGTCGGGTACGTCACATTTCATCACAAATCGCATTTTCGTCATTTTCCTTTTTTCGGTTTTCATTGCAGATTTCATGGATAAGTACCTCACATTGTTTTTTGTTTTTTTTTTAATCAAGGAAAACAAACAAAAGGTTTGTCTCCTGAAAATCGTTTATATTCGATAACTTTTATTTTTGGGATTTTAATGATCATCTGTCGTCCGTGAGTCCTGCTTATTGTTTATATATATATTTTTTTTTAAGTCCGTTTACACGCCGGTCAGCCGCAACGTTAAAACAGGTGACTGGTTTTATCTTTCTGGCCCAGCGCCGTATTGGTCGAGCCGCGATGCCTCGGAAGATAATTGAAACGATAAAATAAGCTCACAATGATCTCATTTCCGAACGGCACCACGCATGTCTACCGATCATCTACGATATTAAAAACGTCCTCCTCTCTCTCCTTTGTCTTCTCCCCCTCCTTCAGGCATCATCGTTGCCAGCGCGCTCATAGACATTTCACAGCAGAAACCGACGGATTTTAAGGACAAGTCCCTGGCTTTAAAGAACCGAAAAGCCCATCCTCCCGCGCACCAAGGCACCTGCGTCTGAGTCCCCCGGCACCGGTCCGGTCCGTCGGCTCCTTGTTTTGTACCATACCAGGGCCCAGGGCACCAACGGGTCAGAGGTCCCGGGTGGGAACCTTTCGCGAGACGGGAGACGGGCGCGGCGCTGAGAAGATGTCATCCGGCTGCAACCGCCGAAGTTTTTATGTCCCCACGAGCACAGCCCTCGTTACCTTTCCCGCCCCTTCGCTCTATTCCGCATATGTCAGCCTCATAAATCTTCCCCCTCGGTCCTCCTCCTCCTCCTCCTCCCCCGCCACGGCGTCCTGCACCTCACGCGACTCCGACCTCTTCCCTCGCCGCGGCGCGAAGAGGGAACCGGCCCCCGCTTGGGGACATCATAGACACGCCTATCGCGGCATCCGCCGTAAATATTTCGAGGCGCCTCTTTGTCCTTTTTGCTCAGCATGAGGGGGAAAGGCAGAGGGGGTTAAACTCGAACAAAAAAATAAAAACATCCACCACGGCTGGTGGATTCCCAGAATGCTCGGCCCAAGGTGGCGTTTGTTTTGCTCATGCTTGCCGACACCTGGTGCTTAAGCATTTCGTTCCTAGGACGAGCCGGAATTCATTCTGCCTTCTTTTGTGTGGACGGCCATGCCCGGGGACAGGACTCCGTTTTTCTTTTATTTTCTTTTTTTTTTTAAACCCCCTGTGACCCCACCCTTTGACCTGAGAATCCTGTCGCACCGCGTTGCCAGTTCCTCGTGAACTAAGTCTTTGAGCATTTGCTGTACATATGAACCATCACGCCCAGCTGAAGCTAAAGTCTGTATTTTTCCGTGGGACACGTGTACAAATGCTGCGCGCGGGGGGCGACGGCAATCGCTACCGGGCGGCGTGCGGGTGAAGACTGCATACCGAGGAAGGCACGGACGGATCATCCCGCCGTTCATACTGAAGCATGGGAAGCCTCGCGAACACTCGGATGCAATTTTCCTCCTTTCTTGATTCATAGCAAATTGGAAGTTTGGTTTGTGGCAAAGATTTCCATGCTTTCCATTTCTCACTGTCAAATGAAAACGGCAGAAAAAGCAAACAAACTGAACTTCGGGTCAATTCTATGCTGTAGTTTGTAATTGTGTCATTTTGCCGTGCAAATTGGGACATTTGACCGTTGAACTCGCCACTCGGACGCCACCTAGGCGAAAGACGTCCGCTTGATCAAAACCAAACCGGGGACATCGTGCTCCTCCTGATGTTTACCAGTTTGTTTTGTAATGTTTTTTTTGTTTTTTTTTTAAGAGTACTCTGAAGCTATGACTCGATTTCCACTTGTAAGTCCAAGGAGAGTTCTGTTACCTTTTATAATAAGGCCTTGGCTTTCCACGAACTCCGTCGGAGGGGGCATGTTGAGCTGCAATTTTTTTTCAAAAAGCTGTCGACCATTTTTTTTAGCCCCGACCCCCCCCATCCCCGAGCTGTACAGTGTCTTGTCGGAAACAAATGTGAGTCTTTGTCACTCTTATCTCTCGTGAGTTTCTCGTGTTTGTCAGGTTTTTATGACAGAACGGCGAGAGATGATCCTTTATTTTAGGCCTCGTCACTTGTTACCATTATATCGATGATTGATAAACTGCTAAGTCTTTTGCTACACTTGTTGAGAGAAAAAAAAAACAACAACATTTCTGTTGATATCTTTTGTTTTTGATATTTAACAGATTCCTGTGTAATAGCGCATTTAACTTGATTATTTGTTTGTTTGTTTGTTTTAATCTTCGACTTCAATCGGATGTTTTATCGTCAACTGTTTTTGGATTGTGCATCGTCAAGGACCTTTATGGGCATTGTCTCGCTTCTCTTTGTTGTGGTCCTTATGATGCCCTTTCATAAGGAGAGTATGCCAGCTATTGTGTTTTCATTTTGTGTTTGTAGAGTAATCCTATCACGGTGTCATTACACAGGAATCAGGGTCTCACTGTACCGTGGAAAATAAGACGAACAGCTGCATAGCAGTAATCTTCAGTGTATTTTAAAGATGGAAAACATGCCAGAAAAATTAAAACAACAGACCTTAAATTCACGTGTGCACCGGAGTCCTCTCGCGTTTTCTTACGGCCACCGAGGTCTTCAGTACATTTCTCAGTCTTTTCTTCTGCCTCTGTCTGTCTGGAGCTCAACCTTCCCATTTTTGTGTCTGCGGCCGATTGCCCCATCCTAAAAATAAGTGTTCCCTTGGAAAGTGAAAGGCTTTTGTTGAAAGGGAACAGTGCAGCCATTTTAATCTTATGCGACCGTCTTACGAAGGACCAATTACAACATAGAACGCGTGTTTCTCAATTTGTCTTTAAAATCTCGAACGCAATAAAGTTAGTAAAAATATATAAAAAAAATAACAATGTGACTCCGTGTATTGCAAATTATAGACAACGTTTTTTTTTCCCTCACTATAATTGAATAATTAGTTTTGATTTAAGCTGCAAGGTTAATACCAAGCAAACCACGTGGCTGATCATAAAATGTTTGCCCTTGGATGTCGTGTCAACACTCACCGTCCCCTTTGAAGAGCTCCCTGCTCTACATCAGTTGTGCGCAACTGAACAAGTATCTAAAGAAAAAGGGGACGCGGCCCTTTAAAGTGCACCTCTTACACGAGAACAGTGTATTTATCCGCTGCAGGCGGCGCTCTCGGAGAAAAAGCCACTTGTGTCCTCCCTAAGGGAAACGCTCACCGCGTTGCTACGTTTTATTGCCGTTCATGGCCAGAAAAACCCGGAAAAAGATAAACCCATTAACGGCACTAAATGTGAAGGGCGCCCCCGATAAGGCACTTGCACTTTGTGAAGAACTTCTTCTCCATGTTTCCGACGTCTCCTTTCAGACCAGCACTTTCACCTGGGGGTTGTCAACAAAACCTGCTCAGCCGAGTATTCACTCTGAACAGCAGGCCCTTCTTTTTTTCTTTTTTTTTCCCCAGCGCTGCTCCGTCCTTTTACTTTTGGCTGTTTGGGAGAAAATCTTTTTTATGCCCTGCCTGTGCGTCCGGGACACGTGTTAAACGGAAGGTGGCAGCTCTGGTGGTGACAGGTGGTCTTAAAACCCGTCGCTGTGCTTTGCAATTTGGCAATTTTGGCCAGTTGCACATCGGGAAGTGCTGCGTCATTCCCGCAATTCCTTTCTCCGACGACAAGGCGCTCCTTCATTTTGTATAAAATATTATCTTGATCCCCTTACGTGAGTTTTCCTATCTGTTTGCCGCCAGAGGTGAAAGACAAACAAGTTGTAGGAAAAGTCAAATCAGTGCGCATCAATGTCAGTGTGTGTGTTCCCGTCCTTCTTCGAAAAATATTCAGAGCTTATTCCGTTTCCTTGCTTGTCGTCCTGATTTCATTACAAAATTGCTCCTGAAAATAATCCGATAAAGTAGGGGATGACCTTGACTGTGTCTTTTGCACAAGTTGTCAGAATGAAATTAATTCAACCACCAGGTGGTTGCACGTAAATTAATCTGCATTAACAGTTTAGCCATTATACACTACGCAAGTCTGAGTTTGGTAGGTCACAATGACTACATCAGGTTAATAGTCAGACAAAGACATGTGTATGGGCTGAATGGCTCAGGGCAGAAATTAATATTCTTGAATCCCCGGATCCACTTATGATGTGGTTATGGATTTGTATTTATGATGTAGTTATGGATTTGTTTTACCGATTTTCTAGCTTTTTCTCTTGTATAAGCAAGAGATTGTGACTAATCCGTCACTTTCAGTAATATACATTATGGCTGTGGATCAGAAAAATATCTGCCAAACCAAAAAATACTTGCAAGTGTCTCTAAGGTACTGTACTCCATGTAATTAGAAATAAGAATAAAATAAAAATAACTAAAAATAAATACAGTTGTGTGTCAGCAGGGGTCTCATCTGAAGAGCTCCATATGGTGTGTTCATACACAATATGTTATACCAGCTTTAACCTTTTGATTCTGAACACTTTGCTCCAGACATTTCATTGCAAATGCATCAACTTAAATGAGAGATAGGTCACCAGGCCCAGTTCTTAGATGTGTAAGTCACTTCTTTTGTCCAGACTTTTCTTTTTGTTAAATTCGTTTTGTGTTGTTACATCCTAGAAGAGCCCGTGGACGACAGTGATTGATGTAAAGGAATTCCCACATTTTCGAAATGTCCCTTAAACTCACCCAACATCGTCCAATGGGAATCAGCTTGAGTTGCATTCAGGACGAGTGGAAAACATAGGAAAAACATATAAACCAAGTGGGTAACATTTAAATTTAACCTCAATTGTTTTTTTTTTATCACCTATTTACATCAGTTATTTAGTAAGAAGATATCGAGATAAGTTGTCGTTTTGGTTACATTTAGGTATCTGCGAGATAACGACCGGCCGGACATGAAAGTAGCCTAATTTAGATCATGTCACACACCTGAGCGCTTGGAGGTCATTTCGGTTGTGTAATCTCGGTTGATATTTGTACAAAAACATAGTATTGGCTAGCGTTAGTTTGTGCAGCAGTATGTGTGTAACGGGGTGGCCGTTATTTAACCAAACATTCCTCAATGGATTTGTTTGTCACTGTGTTGCAGGATGCTTTGTTACTTAGCTAGGAACACACCTGCGCGTGTGGAGCTAATGTTGTTCCCAAAATGATATCCGTCTCATCTCGTCTGAAGTGGATGCTTGGAGGTAATACGTAATATTAATCCTATTTACTGTGTTCAACAGTATGTTTGTGTGTGTGTTTTTTATTTATTTATTTAATCAAATGCTGTTGTTAATCAAACTGTGTTGCAGGACGTCTTTCTGCTGTAACACAACTGGGCAAACAAAAACATCACAACGCCGACGATGATGCCGTCAAGTCTTCACACTGGTAGGACTTATTTATTTACAATGAGCCCATCGTGTCTTTTATCGCTCGTGTTGTGTTGCTGTTGTCGTGTAGCCCGGGGACTTTTGTGTTGATGCTGATGGTTTACAGATGTGCGGTGATAAAACTCCTCTGTCTGTGCTGGTGCCCACGCGGTATTGTGTTATGTGCTTTTTCGTTTATTGGTTTTATGACTGTGTTTATTCGTTTGTGTTGATCTACATACAATGGGTAAATGTGTGTTGGGGCTAAGCTGGTTGCGTGGTGTTGGCAGGAGGAACAGGTGATTGGAGTGTTTGTTTGTGATGAAGTGCGTACAGATGCCGAAGCACGTTGATATGTGAGCAGATTACACCGCCCGAGGAAAGGCATGGATATGAGATTAGGTGGACAAAGGACAACTTGATTCATTTCAGCCGGGGGACGGTGTCATCTGGGATTAGTCCTTCGTTTGAGATTGAGACCATTTGGTGTCCGCTGACACGGTTCACCCCCTGGTTGACCTTTGGCCATCCATAGGATCTGAGGGATGTCTCTTTCAAAATGTGTCGGGCTCTAAATGTTCCCCCTCCCTTGACTGTCCACTTGATCTCAACGGTGGAATACTTGCAGTCGCGTAGAGCCACTTCATTGCGATAACTATATGCAGCTTTTAGCGTCTACGACAATCATGAGGAGGCTGTGCAATATTACAAGCGATCTTTTGGCCGATAATGATTACAATGGGTAATTAACTTAATTAGGAATAAAAAATCAATGGACATTTCCAAGCGTCTTAAGCCCAACTTTAAGGTAGATAAGTTGGCGAATTAATAAAATAATAGAAAATTAGTGGGCCTTCTTCCATTTAATAATAAAAAAAAAAAAATTGTAATAAGCCGAACGTTGACTCGGATCATTTGTTGCAAATGGCACCGATGTAAATTCTACCGCACGATGTAGCCGCAGCGTGTAGCGTGAAGTCGGAATCGTCTGATTCGAATTTTCTCCTCAATGTAGTCGTTTTTGCACATTTACCGTGTAGATGTCATCAAATGTGTTTCATCATACGACATCATTATCTGTTTTTAAGTGTTTTTTGTTGTTGCAGCCCTTTATTTATAGTTTTACCATTTTTTGGCCACATTGTCCCCAGACTGCATCCTGAAAGGTCACCTTCTCCACGCGCTGTCACGTTTACTCTCGCCGTCTTGCTTAATCCTTCGAGGAATTTAAAAGGTTTCGCGGCGTCCTCCACCATTTCAGTTGTGTAGAGCTTAAAATGTGGGCTTCAGCGTGCAATCAAGAACCTAAGTTATTACGTCTTATCTTTTGCCGCCGAGAAGGTGTGAGGGGAAGCATCTCAAAGTAACCGATGCGACGGAGTGTTTACTGACATTTGGACTCAAAAAAAGGAAAAAGAAAGTAACAAAGCAAAAATTGACGCCCGCGCTCCAGGTTAATGGAAAAAGGTGAAAACCAAAGGGTAGTTTGGAGGTGCTGAAACAATGTTTCTGGAGAGGTCAGAGTTGCAGTAATTAGATGTGATCCCTGCCAGGCACTGCTGCCGCGATAGAGAACGGTTTTATCCGTATTTGCTTTTATCCATGCCAAGGGTGAGCATTTGGGCCGAGTGGCGCTGCAATAGTTTTATAGATGTGGGAGGAGGAGTGCGAGAGCGCTATCTCCCGCTCCTCGGGGGCTTTATGGCACGGGAACGGTAAATCCGGAGAGCAATAATATTTATCATGGGGTCTAATGACGAGTATTTCTTGTCTCCAGGCTCCAGTCAAACACTGCGTGTCTGGCATTCGTAAAAACCTGACATTCTAATCTGATTCACACACCTGAGTGGAACGGGGCAACAGTCGGATACAATGAAAAGGACGGGGGCTTTTGACATTGATCTAAATGAAAATGCGGTTTATACATTCAATACCTTTTGCCGTTAACTTCCATGTTTCTATTTTTTAAATATCCTTACACTTGACTAGTGTCCAATTCAGAACTTTTATACAAGGCTGGAGGTGTGCGCTTTAATTTTTTTACTCGAAACATCTAACATTGTACAACCTGTAGATATGAAAACTGGTCATGAACACATCTTGGTCTAATTTTCTAGTACAGCTGGCAATTGTAGATTTCTAGCAAGCATTCCGTGTGCCGTGGTCTATTTATCTATAACATATGTCAGTTGTTGCAACGGTGCGGCTCGGGGCTGAAACGATTGCGTTCCCTTAAATCTGGAGAATTTTATCCGTTATTTTTATAGTTTGAGACCGTTGCCACCAGTGCAAACAAATACGAGCGTATCGGCTCTGTACATATTTGGCTCTCATGTGACATGTGAAATGTTTCCGCTTCCTGCTATTTTCAGTATTGTTAAGATGACTGGCTGTCGTGATATAGGGGACCTATAACGAAACTGTATTTCTCTGCTTTTTTTTTTGGTTATGGTAATTATTTCTTTAAAACATAATTTTTCACATCTCCTCCTTTTGATTAAGATTTGTTGAAGCAACTTGTTTTGGACCATTTCCCCCGTGCTCGACTTCTATCCGTGAGGATGAGCAGTTGTCATCTCCATCGCAGGGAGGAGAATGCGAGGAGAATACTTTGGCCCTTTTGGTTCTGTGACACATCCAATAAATCTTAGGCTCTCCGTCTAGGTCGTGCATTCCATCACTGTGCCAAAACCGTCTGTCCTCTACAGGCGGCGTCCTTGTCTGCCTGTGTCACTCCACTCGGGGGACCGATGTGATCCGACTGTCGATGGTGGCGCGTCTGGCAGGTGCTATCTTACAATCCTGTTTTATACGAGTACTTCCCACTTTCTAAAATCCAAACCAAACCAAAAAGAGAAAAGCTAGCTTTGAGAAGAGGCCATGATAAGAGCCAACAACAACAACAACAAAAAAAAAAAGAAATCATTTTCTGTCGATTGTAGAAACCGGCATGAGTCACTGTTCATCACTTTTTATTTCAGCCAATTGGCAAACACTGAACAGATAAACCAAATTTCATTTTTTTCTATTCAGGGCTACTTGTACATGAAGGCGTCCTCCTATACGAGATCTGCTCACGTTTTTGCAGGACAAACGAGTTCGATAATTTGACACAAACTTTTTTTTTTTTCCTTTTTTTTTTAACCCTTTAAAAAAACAAATCGAACAATCTATAAAGGAGTGAATCGTGTCGAGCTTCAGTTGAGATGTAAACGGGGATCTGACGCAGCAAGTGACCGACGGACACTTTCCACGCATTTTTCCTAGTAATGGTTATCACGTTGTACATTCTTTGAATGTCTCAGATAATTGTGGTGTCATTTAGTATATAATAACTAGAGTTCATCATTTTTTTTTCCTCCGTTTGCGTCAGCAGTAATTACGAGCAATTAATGAGTACTTGCTCGTCTTTTTGTCTTAGCTCCACCTATGTACACTTTCCCTACTTGGGTACAGATTCTTTATTTCTCAAACCCCTGTCCTCTTGCTCACTACCATTTCATAATTGGCTGAAAATATAGCTGTGGCAGTCCGGATAAACCCCACCGAAACCTATTTGACTTTTAGCCATTAAAGATGCTGTTACAGTTTAAGTTTAACATTTTGCACTTTGCCATCAAAATATAATTACACGATAAAGTCAGGCCTGTAGCCGCATGGTAGAAGAGCCATACCTCTCACATGTCCCCAACCGTAGCTACACTACATGAAGCCGAGAGGCCTCGGTCACAAAAAAAGACGTACGCTCTCCAAAACATTACAGACAATATGTTACACCCGCGACGGCAGCACATTTCAATAGAGTTCACGCATCGTATGTACAAAACATTATTTTCATAGTGGACGGGATAGAACCACAAACCAGCGTACACTCGAATCAATCCACAAAACGCGCGCGAAAGGTTCTCACGGCTGACGTGTGATGGGCTTTTTTTGAATACCTTTTGACCAATCTTGCCCGTACAGAATCTATTACATGTTCATAGTCACATATTACACACCCACACGTAGGTTTTCCTTCTAAAGCCAGTGCGTTCACCGGTTGACGCAAAGCGCAGAGGGTAAAGAGGCCCAGGCGGAGAGCGATCCACGTTATCCCCTCGTGGGCACGTGGGCAGTCCGCTCAGCCGAAATGTGTGCGGATTGCACGAGTTCCAAAGAGGCGAATGTATCCACGCGGTGATCAGATCACAGGGTTCCACCCCCAAAACGATAGTGTTTCCAGGTGTAGAGGCGGCGAAGGCCAATGAGCTGATCTCCCATCCAGAGCGTCGTCAGGTTCATTTTCCCCGCACAGCAACAGTCGACGTGGGTTCCTCAGGTCTAATCCGCAGTCGCCTCCGTGTCGAAATAAAAGTTCACCGGTTCAGTCGCGCCTTAAGCCTCCCGTCCTACAAGAGGTGGAGACCGTCGCGCGGTAAGACTAGCGGTGTGAAACCGAAGGCGAGTGCGAGGAGCAGACTTGAGGGACGCAAGGATGCCAGTTCGGCCGGGCAGCTTCTAGCGATGGCATTTGAATCACTGGACTCGTCCAGTTGGTGGTTCTGGGGAAAAAATATGGCAGAGTAGATCGTAAATGATGACGTTATTTCAGTATGTAATCTAGAAGAAAGAGAATAATATCTAAGTGGCAATGATTTCCGTTAATAACTCCAAAGAGAATATTTTTTTGTCTAAAAAGAGTTTATGCATTGTGTCGCATTTTCGGCCTCCCGAAATGTGTATCGCATAAAATGGGTGCCAAGAGTGAAAACGAGTCTCACCCCGCACACGGCGCTGTCCGCGGTTTGATTTGTCACCAGCTTCTGGGCCTAGAAGGAAAGGAAAGAAAGAAAGGGGAGAAAAGATCAACTTGCTGATCGGGTTTTTGCTTGCGCGTCGAGATCGGCACACTGGCCGGACAGTGAGCGAAAAGGGGAGGCGTGAAATGTACACAGCCCACTGCTCCCTCGATGGTATCCATCATTTAGCCGGTCTCGATGTGGCGGAAGGAAGAAATAGCCTGGGCCGTGGTGAGAGGAAGTGCGGCGTCGTCAAAAGTTTGACAAGGCCGGAGTCATCTCTGTCCGACACCTCAACTGCGGGGCCAAATACCCCGAGCGTTGTAATTCACAGTAACGCCTTTTAGTTGCTTCAGATTCCCATAGCTTGGACCCCCCCCCTTTGTATAATCGTCCCCCCTCGAGCGAGATGTGCGAGATTCCTGCGGGGCTGCGTGTGTGCGTGCGCGAGCGCGTGCGCGCCTGTGAGTGTGCGTCAAAGTT
This sequence comes from Colistium nudipinnis, assembly GCA_016785305.1. NCBI lineage: Eukaryota > Metazoa > Chordata > Actinopteri > Pleuronectiformes > Rhombosoleidae > Colistium > Colistium nudipinnis. Next base: position 362,984 of record JAFBJU010000736.1, on the reverse strand, counting down.
TGTCTGCCAGATCCCCTGTTTGTGCAGCCTCAAGGTTATGGCTGGTTTAATACCTTCAAAAACTTTTCTCAGACTGCTCCCAACCTTTGCAGCCACACGTACAAAACACACGCACGCACGCGGATACAGAGATGGTGTACATAAAATGATAAAGTGATTCCTCAGCCGTTTGGGAACATAATAAACTCTGCACACGTTGGATCTTAAGCAGAGAGAATCCTATAATGCAGGGTTCTGGAGAAGAGTGATTAATTGCTCCGTAGGAGGTCTTTCCTCCTGGAGGGTGGTTTTGGTGCCGATAAATCACGTTATCGCTATTAAAATCCAATATGACAGATTGTCTCGCTTAAAGTGTGTGTGTGTGTGTGTGTGTGAGTCCCATTTAAAAGTATAGCCCCATGATTTATCAGAGGAGTGTAAAAGAGGTCTGAACGGTGTGTTGGCGAGGCCCAAAAAGTCCAGAGGCAGCCATTTTTTATGTATATATATTTATAAGCACGTTTAAGCAAAACGTGTCTTTTGTTATTTTCCACATGAATAACGAATTGAGAGAGCTCACAGTTTCCCTTTTGATATTTCAAGTCAGATGGTGGGAGCAGGTAGAGGGCACGTGTGTTTCATTTGAGGTGCGTCTCATCTTTTCCATGTTTCTTTGTAATTTATCATTTGGGGATTTATAACGGTGAAAACGCTCCATTGTGATTGGTCATGACCTATTTCAAAAAAACATATTGAGATGCATATTGGAGAGATGGGTTTCTTTTCCGTTTATTCTAAAGAAAAAAAAAAAAAAAAAAGCTTCACCTGTAAGGTCCCACAGATGTGATACAGCGAGTCCCCTCCCAGATTCAGCTTGGTCACGTCCGTCAGCGTGTCCCCTGCGCCACTGGTCCGGTCTTTAACCCTCCGGGTGACGCCGGGCTCTCCTCCAGTGGGCCGGATCGGGGGTTGCGGTTGCCAAACTCCGACATCGGTGCCGTTGCCGAATGCCTGGATGGCGTTGCCTGAAAGACGAGAGGGCATTGACGGGTTCTTTCGTCCCAGCTTGACCACAAGAGACAGATTTTCTACATACACGGACGGGCGGTTTTTCAAATGTTGCCTGCACACTGAACCTGTTGGCAGGTGTCTCCCGTCCTTGGAAACGTGGTTCCAAACATTTAGTCAATGTGCCCAACTAAAAGCTGCGCAGAATAGTTAAGATAATTGGCGCCGCCTTCCTTTTATTGTCTTTGATCCACAAAGCCGTGCAAAAAATTAACTTTATGACTGCCTGCAACAAGAAAACACCGTTTAAATGTCCTTGTTTACTCTGCCATGAACAAACGGGATGTGGACAAGGACTTCTTATGGTATGGCCCAAAATAGAATTGTCTCAATCTTGTCTCGTTACCATTAAAAAGCCGCTGAGACCCGCGTTCCTTTTTAAAAGCAATTTGACACGCGGATTTCAAATGCAAACTGTGAATTGGAAGCCTTATCGCTCGCTCGGTCTGAGCCTCGGCATTGAAGGCTGTTTCTGCAGAACTCACGTAGGCATCTGTTGTTGGTGAACACCTCGGCGAATTTCTCGCAGTCCGGCTTGCTGTTCCCGCTGTTGCTGCAGTCGCACCACGGCGACAGGCTGATGCCGAGAGATCGCACGTAGTTGGGTGTCATCACCGTACCTGCGGCATAAAAAAAATGACCCGCTGTGAGCCCTCGGCCAGGTCCCCTCATTTTTAAGACTCGGCACTCTGAAATGTGAACGCTCACCGCGGGGGATGATCATTCCCCCAGGAATTGCGAGGTGCCACGTTTGGAGGGCTGGGGTTTTTTTTTTACGCATAAACGCTGAGCTGGCATAAGGCGGCGGGCCGACTCTACCCTCTGCCTGGACAGTGACACAGCAACCTACATCCTTGCGATTATAAGCATCGCCGACTCGCACGGTATCCCCCAAATTATACGGCACGGCCGGTGGTCCCCGGCCGAGGAACACTGCGGCTCTGAGGGAGTGTGAAGTCTTTTTGTGGGAGTGGCTGGTTTGTTGCGGGACAAATTATAGCTCCGGAGTACAGATTTGAATGCAGCTCGGCTATTTTCTTTTCCCGATGCAACTGAATATAGTGGTTGGCTATATTTATATGTACGCTGTAAGCAACTACATACATAATTTTTTTTTTTTTTTTTTTGCATCGTCAAGAGATGGGTGGTTAAACCGGGGCGGCCCATTATGGGGGGTAACCTGTGCGAGGTAGAACGGGAGCAGTTTGAATAAAAAATGTCTCCCTGTTGGGTTTGTAATTGGTCACCGTTGCCCCGCGTTCGCATCTCATTACGGGCGCCCAGTGGGACATCGCTCCTCTCCGTCTCCATAATGACATCGGCCGGTGGAAGAAAGACTATTTAAAAGGAACCCAAATAATATTTCTGCACAGGGCTTGGCGTGTGACCCGTGTATATACTCCCCACAGATTTTTTCAATTTATTGACTGTAATCCTGGCTGTCTGGCTGCCAATTGGTCTGGTGCCTAACCTCTGCCGTGGAGAATACATTGAGATAGAGTTACTTGGCTTACCAGCTGTAAGTGAACTCTGTGTGTGTGTGTTGGATTACACACCAAGACACTGTGCCTGTGCCACTATTAAATCTCGGATGAAATTCCATTTCCTGCGCGGCTTTAGGAGGCTGTGGCCGTATGGTGACTGCGCTGTGATTTCTCATGACTGCACTCTGGAACATTTTTGATATTCTGTGTCGTTGTTAACCTTTTTAGTCTTTGCATAGGTTTGAGTTTGATTGGATTATTTTTTTTTGTTTCCAAACAAAACTTCAAAGCAAAGCTTAACGCCATTTCCAATCGAGCTGATGGAAGTTTTGTTCGTAATTTGTAATGGTAGGAGAAAAAAAGCAGAAAACCACAAAAAGTAAATAGTTCAATTAATTCTAATTTCTAAAAGAAAAAACGGATTCTGATTGTTCTTTGCTATTTCCTCTATTGGGTGCATTTTTTTTAATTTTTTTTATATATTTTCTCTCCTGGTTGATTGTTGAGCAAAGACACAACAAAACAAGCACCTTGTTTTTGATTGTTCTTGATTGTCTTTTTAGGTAGCGTTAGGATTGTGGTTGCGTCACAAAGCCGGCTAATTCCAAAAGCCATTTCTAAATATGTTTTGAGGCGACAACAACGTACCAATGAGACCTGAATAAGACAGCAGACAATCGGCATAGTTTTCCCTCAGACAGCCGGAGATGGAATGCGCCTCTGGCTGACAGTTGCTGATAAAGTCCGCCAGCCTCGACCTAGGAACCAAAAAAAATAAATGTAAGGAAAAAGAAAATTAGAGCTGCAAATTTCCCCCACGCTGATGTCGGACATTGCGCAGATAGCGAGCTAAATGCCTTTTCACGTCTACAAGCAGCGCTTTGATTTTTAGGGCTACGGAGTGCACTCGAGCACAAATGCGTCTTTCTCATTCAGTGCTGCCAGGTTTGAGGATGCAAACTATAGAATGCGGATTTACTAATTCACTGATGGGTCTGTTTTTCAGTTTTTTTCCCCAAACCGACACGGAACACTTCACTACACGTGCCGCGCCGTTGTGCGGTTATTGTTGGCGAATCCTCTTCGGTCACATTAAATGAAACTGACTCAGCCTCAGAGAGGCAATTACCATTATGACTGTTCGGTTTCCCCGTTTGCACTAGAATGGCAATTATGTCTCAAAATAGACCATCGGAATTAATACGGAAGTTCTGGCTGCAGGTGATGCGTGCCACCTGGAAAACGAGGGGGGGGGGAAAGAAGCGCGAAAGTGACTCGTATAATTAATCCTTTGATATCGCACTCGGGACGCGGCTCACCTGCAGATGTAGTTGGTCTTGCACGCCTTCTGGAGTGACAGACAGTTGGGTTTGTCTTTATCCTCGTAGGAGCAGACGGGTACGATGGTTTGTCGCCTCCGCTCCGCACACGCGGTCTGATCCCCGGCGGGGCAGGAGCAAAACAGCATCCCGTAGCTGTATTTGGTGGGAACCTTAATGTCGGCGAGCACAGGGGAAAGAACGGGCGTCGTCACGAAACATTTTCAACCTCCGTGCCTATTTAAGAATATGAGTAACGCACCGTCCCCCCTTATGTGGCAATATTGCAAAATGCGGAGACCACAGATCCAGTGTGGCTGCCTCCCAAGGGGAAAACTAGCTTTTCAATGGTGTATTACGTCAGCGACGTGACACTTTTGTGGAGAAACTGGACAGTAGGCTGCGCTTCAAAAAAAAAAAAAAAGAAGCATTTTCCTATATATTTTGAGTGCAAAAAAAGAGGACGAAAAGCCACAAAAAGGCTCTTTGGGGAAAAAATGAACACCGCCCGATTACCTTGTCAAAGAAGTGTCGCAGCGCTTTGTGGCACTTGCGCTTGTTGCACGCCTCGGACGCCGACACCCTGCTCGTGCAGGGGTTGATGTACGCCGAGCGGTATTTCTTGCACGTGTCATTCAGGTTGCAGGCTTTGGCGGCGTTCAGACAGTTGTTCTCCTTCGTGGATGCAGGCTCAACTGGGAGAGGGGGGAAAAAAGACAAATGATACGTTTCCGTATGCAGGCACGCAGCTTTTTTTTTTTCTGCATGTTACATTGCTGTTGTTAAATGAGGAATGTTTGTTATTAGAAGAGCGAAGCGTCATTGAGGGAATTTTCCAGATATCTCCTGTAATATTATGGCCATAATTTACCTGAAAATTGTCATTTAAATTCCAATTCCATCATGCAGGAGAATTCCATAATTCATTCTGTCCTCCGAGTTCAGTCATGTTTGCGTTTGCAAGCACAATGTTATACTAATTGTGCATACAGAGGCAGGATTTATTCTAAATTATTGCACCAATTTGTTGCTCCAGTTACTGCATTCATTGCAGTTGCTTTGTCACACATTTAAACTCCCAATTATCTGGCGAGATGTTTGACTTCACTCCAAAACCATGAGGTGTGCATGGCCTTAATGACATTTTTTGTAATCAAGTTGGTCAACCGCTCATACTCATTAGTGCATTTTGTGTTTGTGCGTGTCCCGCTCACCACATTTTACATCAATATCTTTAGGCTGTTTTTGTTGTTCTCAGCCTAATAGGAAAAATTTAAAATATTCCCCTTGAAAATAAAATCCGCTGCTTTGAGACAGTGCACGGAGTCCCGTGAACCCAGCCACCTATCTTTTTTTTTTTATCCAAGTATGCTTCTTTTTTTTTTTTTTTAACCTTCCACCACAGCGAAAACCGCTCTGTGGTCAGCATAATGACTCCCACATCTCATTTTCTCAATTGTTGTAGTTAAAGCCCTCGCCGCTCCGCTGACTGCTGCACGGCAACACAAACTGTATCCTCGGCACGGCAGATTGAATAATGTAAATCTGCCTTTTGAGGTGGAATTGAAGTTCACTGCACTCTTTCATGCACCACAGAATGGGGCCTGATTAAATCTGAATACGTTCTTGAACCTTGGGGTTAATCACATATCAAAACTCATTACTTACATCTGACAAGTGCCTCGAGATGTGGGCTGTGATCCCGCGCTGCCTGTTTGTAGATCATGGGCCATAGGTGTGACAGTTTTACCTCTAAATGCTTTCTTTAGTGTGCTTAACACCATACACTGAGTCATTACTCTGAGGAGGGCTGAAAGCAGGGTTTCATATATAAATGTGTGTGTGTGTGTGTGTGTGTGTGTGTTTGTGTGTTTGTTATTGTGGCGCCGCCGAATGCGAGTTAGAAGGTTGAAACTGTAGGTCACAGTGTGACATCATAAAGACGTAACACCCTGTGGCAGGAGAAAACCTTTTTCGAAGGGCCACGGTCACATTATTCATGGGAGAGTCATGACATTGTCCACGAGAGAACATTTGAACCAATACTTCTCAAGAGTACGAAGAGTAGGAAATGTACTTCGCATGAATGTTGCTGTGTGGAAGATTGTAATGTTTTCTGTGCTTGTTTCTAGAATCCTGCCATGGTGCCTGTGCGTCTGTGTGAAATACAGTTAAATTCCTTATTTGACAGGATTTTCAGACAAAGGCCTCCCGTCTCCCAAAAAGGTGATAAGTGCGGAACCCTATATAACCCTAACATCGTATCCTGTTTAAAGGCCCGGTGGCTTAAAGAAAACAAATCCCACTTAGGCATCTCGGGTAGCACCCCCTGAGCAAGGCCGTCGTGTTGCCATTGAGGCAGACCAAATCCCCAGCCACTCCAGGAAACACTGGAATCTGACACTTTGACCTCAAACAGGTTGATACAAAAGATTTTTTGGAAAGGGAGCCAACCAGATGGGATTAGAGAGGGATGTCATAGAAAAGGCCAATTATGGTGTCCCCAGGGGGCTGCGCACACCGCGCCGGTGCGCGGTGAGGTCCAACACAGCTCTCCTATAAACAGGTCCTATAAACTCACTTCTCCGTGGGGTTTAATCCCAGTGAATCCTGTGCTGTGGATCCCAATGTTCTGCCAAGGATTTGCTTGAGCCACTCGTTTTTTTTTCTCCAAATGTATTCCAAGTGTGGGTGTAGATGTGAGTTGTGCACTTTTATCCGTGCATGACGTGAACATTCCCCCCCCCCCCCCAAGTCCAAGAAATGCAGATCAAATGAATACAGTAAGTATTCGTGTGAACCCCAAACCGAACCACACGGGCCGATAAGTGTGAATAGAGATGTTGAGGTCCATGTACAAGTTTAGTGAAAACTAATGGTATAAATAACATGGTTCGCCCTTTCATCTTCACAGCCACTCCTTGAATATGATTACAACATTTTCATATTTGAGCCACAGACAAAGAGATCCTGAGGGGGAGTTGATACCAAGTCCAGCACAGCCCAATGCAACCACAAGTGTGTCTAATGAGTATATTTAACAAATATATATATATATATATATATTTTTCCCCCCAGTACCATCGTCTGCCTCTGGTACGCAGTTGTATTGTGTATTCTCAGGAGCCCAAATCTCTAAACCTCACATAAAATAATATTATCACAGAGTCTCTGGTTGCCGTTCTCATTTTTTGGAACAAATCTCATCCACCGTGTATCCCTGGTTTATTTAATCCTTCTATCATCCCCCGGAGTAGAAAGAAAGCAGCAGTGGCCAGAGCCCTCTCCTCCACGGCACCCCGTCATCTGTTAGGCTTCCTGCCAGCGTCCCCGTATCCCCGCCACCGTCTCCGTATTTATGACCAGAGCCGGGGCCCATTTATTAAGTGCACTTGTGTAATTAGCAAAATCTCACTTAGCTCCCACCGCACCGGCAATTCCTCTCCTCCATTTAATCCCCCCAGACAGTGATTCATCCTGCGTAAAGTTTAAAAAAAAATGTAGTTGTTTAACCTTGCTCAAGATTTTTTTTATTTTTTTTTTATCCATATTCGCTTTGGTCCTGTGCAAGGAGGCAGCAGTGGGACAGTGGGGAAGGATGCTGCACCCTTCTCATTGTCATGGCTGAAACATTCATCCACACGGCCAGAAGCCCTTTGGAGGCCAAACCATCCTTTTTTTATGGCTCATCACGCGATGTGAACATCTCCTGCAGATGTGACTCAGTGGTTTTGTAAGACGAGGTGTAGGTGTAATAAGACCGGACATATGGTGCTGCTGTGACTGCACGACATGGGAGAGTGATCAGGAAATCACTTCAGTCGCACCTATCGATGCGGTGCCGGGGTCCGGGGGGGCATTTTAGCTTGCTGTTTCTCATAAAGCCAGTCAGCCGCTCAGATTAGAAGAGATTCCACGTGGCCAATTTAAAGAAAAAAAAGATACAACCGCGGCCATGCCTCGCGAATATGCTCTCATACCATCAGAAAAAAAGAAGTAATTTCCACTGTGTTCCCCCGTGAACCTGCAGAGTCGTGCTGCTGTGATTTAAGAGAACGGGAACGTGTGCTGGATGATTTGCATGCAGATGAAGGTCTGTGGTAATGCGCACATTGCAGTCAACGAGTGATGGTGTCTTTTGGGTATGTGCGTTTGTTGTTGTGCGCGTGCGGGCAGGACGTGCTCATATCAAATAATGTCATTCCTGCCCGGAAAAACGGCGTCCTGTGTCACCTGCAGCCTGTTGCGTTACATTTTTTTTTTTCATTTTTTATCTCACAGCCATGATTAAGTATCGCCGGCGTCATCACTCACGGTTGCATATCCACTCGGCTCCCTGCACACAACTTGTCATGGCTGAGCCATCGGGTACACTCATCTTTGTGAGGAATTTGCACTCTCCAAGCTGCTTTACAGAGCCTCCGTCTTCAACTAACATTTACTCGTCAGAGTAGGGTTAGTGTGTGTGTGCGCAAGAAGGATAATGTATACATTAGTTTCTAGATGACATAAGTAGAGTTATTTATATGATCAAAGTGTCTTTCTTTGAGTGTCTTTTAATCTTGAATTTAGATTATGTCGCTAATACATTTCTTTCAGGCGTTTTGGGCCTCACCATTTGATGGAATATCATTTAACGCGACATATTTGAACCATATTGTATCTTTTGACAAAGTCAAAAGCTTCCCTCTCCTGTGATTTATTCCGTTTTAACCGATAGCCTCTAAAGTCACGAGATATATGTGGCTGTTGTGTTCCTCACCTATACGGATGTGGAGTAAAACTACAGAGGTGACGAGCTATGATGGAGGTGGTCTTGGATTCAATTTATTAGACAAATTCAGCTGGTATTGTGTTCTTATGTAGTTAATCTTGTGCACACACACACACACACACTGCTTTAGTGTAGAAGGCAAAACGCTCAACTTTTCAATAACTATGATAAAGTTTTGCCTGTTTATGCGTAACTCCTCACATTTGATTAGAAGGCATGTAAGGGAATTTCCAAACCTCCCACGCACAGACTTGCGTGTCGTTATTGTTTATTTTTTTCGGCCTCCATCTGGTTAACTGAGTTGGAAGAAATAGTTTTATTCTGCGGTTACAGTGGGGGCAGAACAAAGAGGGGTGTGAAAGGAAATGCCGCCCTATGATTTCGAAGATATGACTGAAAGTAGTGTTTTGTGTGTGTGTGTGCGTGTGTTTGCACGGCTCTCCTCTGATGTGCAGCAGGGGTTGTTTGCTCATGTGTGCATGCCGGCCTGCCCAGGGGCACGGGACGCAGGGCGCTGAGGATTAACGCGTGGCTTCAGGGCACCTAGAGGGGGGGCCGGGCCGGAGACTGGGCCCACCTACGCGAGAGTGGCCGCTTGCACGGAAATGGCCCAAAACATCTCAAGGTCTTTGTGTGTGTATCTGAAAACATTTATGCAGTCAACAAACGCACCCAATGCTTGGTGGTAATAGAAACAGCAGTGGCAAGAGTTGATAAAAGCACAGATTGGACCATAAGAGGTGGGTCCCCGTGGAGGTGTTGCTGATTTACACATACTCCGAACTTTCAAATTCTAATTGAATTCAGATACATAGAACCGATTTGAACTCTCTTTTGCTTTTCAAGGGTAAGCGCTGAGAACAAAGCGGGAGGCAGGAGGAAGCGGTTGCATGCATTTCCTCATTCCTTATGGGCAGTATGCACTGGTTCAAAAGTCTTATCGGTACTTGTACCAGTGCCGTGGCAGACTCGCTGTGGATAAGGAGAATCGGTACATCTCCTCTCTTAAAAAGTAGCTTACTTTATAATGAGTTGGAGATAACGGGGATTGTTGCGGAGCATATCTGCTTGTACATCACAGTTCTACTTTGGCTGGCAAAGACTATAAGCGATACGCTGCGGATGCATTTCTGATCATCCAAGTTTCTGCAGCACAGAGTAATTAGACTTTCAGTTTTACTTGTTAGTGCAGGGAAAGGCACACGTTCACCGAGTTTACAAATGACGCATCATTTAATTTCACCCCTTGTTGGAGACTATATTGGAGCAATTTTTGGCTCACCTTGTGATAGCTTGCCTTTGCATGTGTTGCCATTTCCAGGTCAACATTTCAATTTTTTGTCCCACTCCATGTTATGTTTACAGTGGCTCACATGATGCTTACGACTATTACTGACCTGTATATAAACATTGGTTTACAGTAGTAAGTAGTCGCCTGACCCTATAAGAGACACAATGGGTCATTCTATACTGCTCATGTGTGCAGTATTATACACTGTTTATTGCCTGGGGCCTGGCTTAGTTGCAGACAGGAATTGGGTCACTAATGGCAAATGGATTCCTTATAGCCAACACATTAGTTGTTTTTTTTTTTTTTATTGAGGCCCATGTGGCTGGTTACACACCGCTGTACATAATCGGAAAAATCCCTGTTTTCTTCCACTAGTTGTTCCGCAGGAGACCCAATCTCTAAATTACATTTGCACAATTCCAGCTCTGGGATGAAATCCACTTTTCAATAAATGTTCCTTTACTCTCCGTTTGAAATATAGTCAAACATTATGTCATTGCGTACGGAGCAGAGCCACTGTTGTAAGCTAAGTGAATTCAATCAGAGAGAGAGAGAGAGAGAGAGAGAGAGAGAGAGAGCGAGCGAGAGAGAGGAGGGAGGGAGAGAGAGAATCAAATGTCCATTTTTTTTCTTCTCCAGACTGAAATAGTAGCTGGCCAGTGCAGAAGGCAGACGTCCTCCCCCAGCCACAAAGCTCAACATCACAGAGTGCCAGTCACACGCACGCACGCACGCACGCACGCACGCACGCACGCACAAACGCACGCAACTCTGGGTTTAGCAGTGCCATTGCACAATGACAGATGCTTAATTGCTCCTCTGCTTCTGATACCGGCTGATCACATACGGTCCTGCTTAGTTTTATGCTCCCAAGTTCACCTGCACTCCATTGACATTTCATTATTACTTTTTGTTAATTATCCCCCGTAGATCTCAAATAACACAGGTTTTCCATTAAATGGATGAATAATTAAAAACTAGGACCCGCCGTAAATGCTACTTCCAGCCCCAGTGCTGCGATGGAGACAAAAACATGCAGACCTCTGATTATTGTGTCGAGCCGAAAGGGAAATCTACTAAATGACACTGCTTTGTGTATGGTGGGTGACGGTGGCAGATAAAAGCTTTTGTGATGGATAATGGGCGTTGAAAGCAGTGGCCTGAAACCAGACGGCAACAGAAAAGAGTGGTTGTCAAACAGTGACAGATTTGTACGGCAGGGTGACTCGCGTTGAAAGCAGACCTGACTTTGCACAGTGTTTGCACTTAAACCCGAGGAATGACAGCAGTGAGAAAACGGCTTCTTACCAGCGATGATGGGGGCCAGGCGGAATATGTCTGAGAGCCTGCTGTTGACTGGCTCGTACGGAGAGTATTCCAGCAGATCATTACCTGCAGAGGGGAAACAAAATCATTGCTAATTGATGTGCGCTTAGTGTGTGTGTGTGGGGGGTGGGGGGTGCGGGGTGTAAACATGTATGTGCTGTGGCAGGAGGTTTAATGATTTTCTTAAACATAAGGAAATCCATTATACTTACTGAGGTATCCCTTTTAAATAAACATATTGATATAACGTGTCGTTATGCAAGGACACATTATAACGTGTGTGGTTAATTTTTTTTTTTTACAATTTGAGGTGGGTGGTAGCCTGACTTGGACAGTATAATGAATCTGGGACACAGTGATTGCCTATGGCTTATTGCAATGTAAATGGGCTTTACACCGAGAAGAACGTGTACTTTTTCTTCATATCAGAGGCAGGTATTGGACTTTTTTTCACCACAATTACGGATTAAAGCACCTCCTATAAACTATTGAAATAGCTCCAGCACCATAACCAACTAAATGCATTAAATCAAAATATGCTGATGGATCAGTGATTATGACCCAGAGTATAAAACATTATCTAACAGTACCCGGCTTTATATCTGCTTGTGATAGCAACATTTAAATGGTGGGATGTATCTGAATACTTTTTCCCCCCCTACACTGAGCTCCTGGAGCTTCGTAACTCGCTCCGTTCAATTTGATCCGTACCCTGCAAGCTCTGGAACAAGCTCCAGAAGATGCGCAGGCAGTTCTTCTCCTTCTTCATGCCCCTCCGGCACCTGCAGCTGTACAGCGGGCTCTGCTTCACGGCGTCCACGGCGCTGCGGCACTCGCCCTGCGCCTCGGGTCCCGTGACCGAGCTGAAGTTGCCCTCCCTGCCCGCCACGCACTGCCTCATGGTCCGGTACTTGGTGCTGCACGAGGACTCCTTCAGGCACTGCTCGCTCGCCCGCACGCAGTCCAGGCGCGCGGAGCGGGACCCCGCGCCGCCGTCCCCCTTCAAAGTGAACCCTGAGACTGGGAGTCACAACAAGTGGAGTCAGGAGGCAATCTGAAACTCATCTCCCGACTTTCCAGATCACTCCGCTGGCCTAATTGAATCCGAGACCGATAGTCTGCAAAACGCGCGCTCGCGCGTTATTAAACTTTCTCTATCCCCAATGTGCGCGCGTTCACAACGAAGGAAACGCACAGTGGCGTTTTCGCTGCAGCGAGGAGGATGTGCACTTTGCTGCACGTATTAAACCTCAGTTCAAAAGAGCAGTTGAAATGTCGTGCATCGTATATATTACAGGAATTCAACAGAAGGACGCATCACTTACCCGGAAAGGACAGCATAATGACAATGGCAGTTAAAATCATGGCGCACGGAGGTGTCCCGCGTTTTTAGAATGGGAATATCACTTCGTGTCAGACCACAGGTCCGCAGTTCTCGCACATGGCGCGCGAGCCTCCAGCTCAGAGGCGACGACCCGCCCAGTAGATCCAAGAGTGACAATTCCCATCGGGACCGCAGACGCAGGTGAGACCCAGAGAGGAGGCGCATCGACGCACCATCGCGCGTCCTCTGCCCTCCTGTTGGTTCCCGGCGCACAACTTTACAGCTAGGAATCAGAGCGCAACCCTGAGCCAAAAATAGAAACTTCAATAATTTTGAATTGCGTTCAACTTCTTCAGCTGTCCATCACAGTCCAAGGACGGAGCGGCTGCGTCTCGCTGCTGTACATCCCCCCCTCCCACAAAGAACTGGATGGGAAAAGAAGCGAATCCGACCAGCTGCAGGACGCCAACCCGACTCCTCATACTCTCCCGTCTCCTGCCTCATCGTCTACTGAGGCTCGGGATGCGACGCGTGTGGGCGTGACGTCACGGCCACTGCCCACACAATAACCCCCCGAATAATAAACCAATTATCAGACTCGGTTCACAGCCAAAACTGCTCGCAGCATAGAGATTAACCATGTGGGAGATCTACATGTTAGAATACCTCTTTACATATCCATATAACCTGCAGGCCTGCACAGCTAAACTGCCACAGTCACCGGACCTGAACCCAATCGAGATGGTTTGGGGTGATCTGGACCGCAGAGTGAAGGCATAAGGGCCAACAAGTGCTAAGCATCTCTGGGAACTCCTTCAAGACAGTTGGAAGACCATTTCAGGAGACTACCTCCTGAAGCTCATCAAGAGAATGCAGAGTGTGTGCGAAGCAGTAATCAGAGCAAAAGGTGGCTACTTTGAAGAAACTAGAATATAAGGCGTATTTTCAGTTGTTTCAACCTTTTTTGTTAAGTATATAATTCCACATGTGTTAATTCATAGTTTTGATGCCTTCAGTGTGAATCTACAATTTTCATAGTCATGAAAATAAAGAAAACTCTTTGAATGAGAAGGTGTGTCCAAACTTTTGGTCTGTACTGTATATATATACATATTATTATAATTGTTTGTATTTTCAGTACGTTTTGAGCTATTTCATTCTCGGAGATTATAAAAGCAAAGTTGGTCAGTGGAATTAGGAGAGGGATAAACAATCTAATTGCTTCTTTATCTGAGATTGCAGTTACTATTTGTTGACACAGGTTTTTTTTCTTTCTGCAGTGACAACAACTGATTGGGTTTAGAGAAGGATTGAGAAAGGAGACAGCAGTGCTCAGGAATTGACTCATTTTGCAGCTCGTTTGTCAGTCTGCTGACTCTGTGAGGAAACCGTATTTTATGAAGATTTTGTTTTAATATTATGTACCATAGGAATGAATCTGTTGTTGTGCTGTTAACATAGAGCATTGTGTCCAATTTGGAGTATTTTTGCTGGACTTGTGTCAACCCTTGTTATTGTTATAGATACTGTAGATACTATAATAATTATTTTCCATCGGTTTCACTATGGTATGTTTAACAACTAAAACATCAACCTTCAGGGACAATGTGCAGAGGCTCACTTCAGGAAGCAAGTGCTCAATTCAATGACGTATGCGGTACGATACCACCGTAATTGATCCAGGGATGAAATGGTTCAGGAGCCGGGCGGTTAAACAGATTCCCGGTGGGCACCAGGTTTGGAAGAAGTAATTGACTGGGTGATGTTATGCCAGTTGTGAAATTTAACAGAACAAAGCCCTTTCAGTGCCAAGCCACCTTTTATTCATATATTAGCCTCTCTGTTCTCTAAAATGGGCCTCGGGGCACTCTGCCGCCCCACAGGCAACACCAGCGTTGTCCTCTGCAATTGTAAAAAAAATAAAATAAAATAAAAAAATAATCATAAAACTGGGTTAGAATGTGTGTTTCAAGTTCAGCCACCGGTTCATTTATTCCCAGTGGTGGAAAAAGCGAGGAGCAGTGGCGTCTTTGAAGGACTGTGACTTTATTTGAATATCAAAGGATCACAAACAAGCAACCAACCTGCAGAAGCTTGCTCAGTCTAACGAGGGATTTTTCTCTAATCCGTCTGAGCGCACGGTGGGCACAAAGACAAAACTTCTGCTTTGGTGAGCCGGTTGTTCTGATTCGGCCAGAGGGAATATCCCATTTACCAAAGTGATATTCCGGGTTTTGGAATAGCTAATTTGCCCGTTTTGTCCAATGATTGACGATCATTGTTTTATTCATCCAATGTATTGGATCGTTCACTGTGTAAGGTGTAACAGCTTCATAAGCAGTTTTAATTGAATTGATTGGAGCGTGACCGTTAAATCAATGGGGAATGCCCTGTGGAATTCATTGTCATACTAAAAAAATATATATATATCACATTTACCACCTGAAGTTAACGTAGGCATAAAGGCATTGATAAATGTATTTATTATGCCAAAACGGATATCATAAAAACTTCTGTCCATTGACCGTCGCATTATCCCAGTCCATGTTTTTTTTTTTTGTGTGTGTGTGTGTTGAGTTAAAGCGTTGCCCACATGGTCATTTGCTTACTCTAATGAAGTGCTTGGAGATTATTGGATGGTCCGTGTAAATGCACTTGGCTATAAGACCCATAAGTCAATATCTGTCTGCTGTGTGAGTGCTGCAGCTGGTAGACGGTCGCCAATTATTATGCACGTATCTGCATCGTCCAGATGTCGATGGGTTATTCTTTGTTCACATTTAGAAAGAGCCAAAGCAAATATAATGACATGATGCATATTATATGTGTATTGCGTGTCAACTTGCAGCATGAGTTGGAGCAGAGCTTATTTCATAAATGGTTAAAAAAAACAACAAAAAAAAAAACAACAACCCTACCATGAATTAGTGTTATTGCTTTAGAAGGTGATTGATTCTTGTTGATTGAAGCCCCAGTGGAGGTGAGCACGCCATCAGATAAGTTTTCTCTGACAGTAGCTAATGTCGTATTTCCTGCGTATGAGCCGTGCTATTTAAACAAATGGAAAATCCATACAGTCAGCAACAGGAAGCGCCTGCCGCGCCGAAGCCTCTCGCTCGTATCCACACCGGGGCATATCTGTCTGCTGTGTGAGTGCTGCAGCTGGTAGACGGTCGCCAATTATTATGCACGTATCTGCATCGTCCAGATGTCGATGGGTTATTCTTTGTTCACATTTAGAAAGAGCCAAAGCAAATATAATGACATGATGCATATTATATGTGTATTGCGTGTCAACTTGCAGCATGAGTTGGAGCAGAGCTTATTTCATAAATGGTTAAAAAAAACAACAAAAAAAAAAAACAACAACCCTACCATGAATTAGTGTTATTGCTTTAGAAGGTGATTGATTCTTGTTGATTGAAGCCCCAGTGGAGGTGAGGACGCCATCAGATAAGTTTTCTCTGACAGTAGCTAATGTCGTATTTCCTGCGTATGAGCCGTGCTATTTAAACAAATGGAAAATCCATACAGAGTCAGCAACAGGAAGCGCCTGCCGCGCCGAGGCCTCTCGCTCGTGTCCACACCGGGGCTCTTTATTACCTCGCAAAAAGCTCTTCCCTCAGCGTTCGCCATCCCTGACCCGTTGTGGCGATCATTCATTTCCTGTGCCCCCCTCCCCCCCCGCAAGATGGCGGAGTTCTTGGGCCGTACGGAAAAAAAAACAAAAAAAAAACACTTGCAGGATGGGATTTATTAGGGCGTAATCAATATCATTGTTCTGTGTATATCACGAGATCAACACTTAGCCATTACTGGCCCTGCACGCCAGTCTCCGCACCTCTGACAGGACGCCATAACTCACTTCACGTTAAAAGGATTAATGTCTTGTTAAAGGCCCAGTCAGTCAATTTGTTCATCGTCTAAATAGCTTGAATATTCATATGCTGCGGGGGTCCGCTTTCCGACCCCACCGTATATATATATATACTGGACTTGAACTGTAGATAAAAAGTAAGCCCCTATATTATTGAAGCATAATAGAAAAGAATGGGTGGGTAGTTTGTTTACCCACCCATTCTTTTCGTTTCATAGATAACCCTATAAAAAGCCAAAATGCATCTTTGTAGTATCATTTACAAGAGCACCCCCACCCCCCCCCCCCCCCCCCCCCCCCCCCCCCCCGGAAAACTTGAGGGTATAAAACCTGGATTAGCAAAAATGAATTTCTGACATCTGCAGAATCGAAAATTCAGTGTAAACATCTCAAACCTCTCCTGCAGCATAATGCACATCTCCTCTCTCCATCTGCGCTCTGCGATCCGGCTGTGCCAGAAAAAAAAAAAAAAAGGCTAAATACGCGGCTTACATCCATGCCAGCGATAAGAGAGGCCTGGATGTGCAGAAGGAACCAGAAAAGGCTCTCTGTTTTGCCACGCTCCGGATGGTCTAAAGAGTATATATATATATATATTTTATTTGTGTCAACACACTGAGCATATGGATGGACAACATGTCTGTTTATTTATTATTATTTTTTGCCTGATATAATGTGGCAAATCAAGAGATGGAAATTGATGAAAATTTGGCGTGAACATTTTTCCCACCATTTTGCACATTGAAAGATATGTCGGAAGACGACAGACGACATCCCTTTTAGTATTTTGATATTAATATGCTCATTTGTCAAAATCCAAACCTTTTAATGCCTTGACAAAGCCATTGACTTCTTTTTTGTTTTATTTTTTAGAGCAAAGCCCTGTCTACCCGCCACCCCTTATCCCGGGTTTTACATGTCTATTCAACAAGAGAGCCTTGTCCCTTTCTCAAATTGTTGAATTCGAATGGCTTTTCGCCCACAGCAATCGCACTATAGGCCACTGAATTTATTTATTCATTTTTGTTTTTTTTATGTTTTAGTTGTTTTCATCATTTTTGGTGAATAGAACCACTGGGTGACTGTTAAAGTTTGATACTATATATTTCTTTATTTGAAGGACTTGGCTTTATGGGCTAAAGCAGTTATTTGTGAGACGGAGAATCTGTGTCAATGTTTCCCTGATCATGTAGGAGGGAACGAGGGGGAGGGGGGGCTCTGTGGCCCCCCGTTGAAATAGAGAGAGACCACAGTACCATCTAGTGGAAAAACGTTACCTTGTATAAAACCTTTTTTTTTTTTTTTTTTTTTTTTTACCTGCTGAATCATCTGCTGTTTTAAAAACAAAGCAATATACTGTATTATCATGTTCATTGTGTTCTTTGTCCCTAATATATATATATATATATATATATTAGGGACAAAGAACACAATGAACATGATGTGCCATGTCAAGTTAAACATACATCTGCAGAATCGAACATACATATATATATATATATATATATATATATATATATATATATATATAGCCACACAAAAATAATTGAGACTTCTCGCAAGAGACTGCCAAATCACTTTGTTGAAATCTAGTGGTACAGAATGGATATGTTTTCCAGTGTTTTACTCCCCGTCTGTGCCACTCGTCATCTCTGTGCCCCACATACATCGGTCCGTCATGGGTCACTTGACCCACAGTAACCAAACAATCCCATTTCCCTTCGGGTTATGACGGATCACATTACCTTACCTCGAGCCGCCATTATTATTATTATCATTTTTTTTGCCATAAAATAGATATTTCTAAGAATCCGTGGGCAAGAGGTGATTCCTCGACACATTGCTTTGCTCTCTCTCTCTCTCTCTCCATGTCTGTGTGTAGACACATTCCTTTGAGCACAGTAACTGGAGAATCATTGTCGGAACAGAAACTCCACCCCCCCCCCCCCCCCCCGCACAAAACCCCCCCCCCCCCCCCCCCCCCCCCACCGGCGAACTGATGTTCTGATTAGATTTTGGGACCACCTTGCTGCATTCATTTGCATATCAAAGATACAGACCGAAAATCAGACGGGTCATTCCATTAGGCGGCTGAAATATCACAACTCGTGGCCCTCGCCGCGGGGGGGGGCGGGGGTGGGGGGGGGTGGGGTGGCAAGGTCGGTTTGGTGGGGAAAAAGGAAAGGTTACTTTGATTAGGATAAGTAAAAGGAACCACAGACGTGCGTCTGGGTGGCGCTTTGGCACCGGTGAAAGCGTCTGTCTGGGCGAGACGAGACGTGCCTCTCATCTCTCATTTCCTCTCTGACCAGAGAGAGAGGGAGAGAGGAAAAAAAAAAAAAAAAAAGCATGTTTGTGCTGTCGCGTTTCATGCTGTGCCGGTAATGGAGGAAATGGAAGGGGGTGCACACTTGCCTCACTTAGCTCTGACTAAAAGGAGAATATGACATCAGTGGTGAAACGAAAAAAGACAGCGGGGGGGTTCTGCCGGCTCGTGAGTGTGAGTAAAGTGTATGTAACTAAGGTTGGACTCAGCGGTTTGGGGCCAATGTGTTGTGACCTTAATCCAGATCTCGATCCCCTGTAAAAAGCGTATTCTGGGCTCGCGTCGGTCGGTGCGAGCGCGTCTCCTGAATAGCGGACGTCCGTTTTCGACGAGGTGGGAGGTGAGATTTAAGGGCCCCGTAGTGTTGGATTCAGTGGCTTCTGTAAAGAAACGTGGCGGACTGGTGGTGCGCAAAACATTTTGTGGGGAATCATTTATGGTGTAAAAAAAAAAAAAGGTGACCAAAATCCAGATTTCTAAGGACAGAATACAATTCCCTGCGTAGGTAGGGTGTCCGCCTCACTTCTTTATAATTCAGTGGTATTATTATCAGTTTGAAAGAATATAGATTGAATCGCTTGTCAAACCGTGGGACATTGCGTACAGGCAAATGCGCCGCCTCGGCCTGTGCAGTTCTCTTATTTCTTTTTCTTTTACTTTCTATCGTCTCGTGATGTATAGCTAATGTTCTTGTGACCCGTCAACATATGTTACCGTTCACACGGCCGGCTGGCTTTTTGGACAGGCAAACAGGCCAGCAGGCAAAGATGACGCGTAAACTGCTTCATGGCGCGGCTGTGCGGCTTTGGCACTTCCGCCCCGTGTCGGCTGCTCATCCGGAGCATGTCATTATTCACTGCTATCACATTGCAAATGGATCCGTTCATTCAGGGAGCATCGCACACGCACAGACACGCACGCACACGCACACGCACACGCACACGAACACGAACACGAACCTACACACACACACACACACACACACACGCACGCACGCGCGCGCGTGCGCGCTTGTAGATACTGCAGACGAGCTCCTGTGCTCAAACGTAAGCAGCAGGGGGCATTGTTGTCACACGGTTGCGAGCGGGAGGACAGCTCTGCGTTTCGCAACACCACGGAGAAGATGATCTTTAAAAAAAACAAAAAAAAAAAAACAGTGCAGCGTTGCACGGCCACTGTCTGGTCGCCCTCAGATGCTCTCTGCGATGAATTCGACTTCATGCCGCGACCCCGCCCAGGTCCTCTGAGCTGAGAGGACAGTCGGAGCGCCTGATTCTGTGAAACAGGGGATTTTAATGTACTGAGTTTTTTTTTCAAGCTTCCGAATCTCTGCCTGCCTTCTTAAACCCCGCACATATGCACAGGGGAGTCTGTGTGGGCAGCATGGCAGTCCTGAAGGAATAGCTTCCTGATCACCGAGCGAGGCCACCACCGCCACCACCACCATCTTTCTCTACATGTTTAATTTTAGATGGTCCACTTCCAGGTGCCTCCTGCCGCTGTTGTTTTCATTCTCCACAAATGGGCTGCAGCGGCCGAGGCTGGAGCTGCGACGCGGCTCTCCCTCCCCTGCCGATGCCTTGGATGCTTTTGGCCCTCCAAACGGTTTTAGGCGAGCGAGGCGCACTCGGGCTCGTTATAACCTCGCTGCGTTCTTGTCGAGCAATTATAACGGGCCGCTAGCGCTCTCTCCCCTTTTGGGATGCTTCCAAACTGCTTATATAAGATCCCAATTTCGCAGGGACGGTGCAATATTTCAATTCAGAGAGCCCGTTCACGTCATTTAAGTAATAGGCCATCTATCACCACGCCCACGTGGCTTGTACCTTTTTTTTAAAAACAATGCGCTATGAGAGTTTTGAAATATTAAAACTTCCTGACAGCACTTTCTAAGTTCATGGCGACGGTAACACGAGCTAGGGTAGACGTGTTTTTTTTTTTTTGTTCTTTTTTAATGCTGACCTTAATTGAGTCGCGCCTTGTGGAGGCAGCTTGGATATTGTTTTTGGCTTTCAATGTTTTCCTTGGCCGTCATTTTGTCCTCCGTATCCTCGCTTGGTATTCCCTCCCACACTTCCAATTATCCTTGACGTGATAACACGCTATAAGGTGACACACAAGGGCAAACGGGGACGCTGACTAGAAATAGATCTCTCCCTGACTAACGTTTTTTTTGTTTTTTTTCCCCTCCTACCTGCGTATTGGTAAAAGTCGGCGTTTGCCGAGTTGTCGTCGAGCCACAGATCAACACACAGCCACACAAGAACACGCCGCGGCGCTGAAATGCTATTCATTTATTCAAGTGTTTGAAACGGAATACTCCTGCGGGCTAATGGATAGAATTTGAAGGCAGAGATGCGACTGGAACCACGCCTCCTGCATACGACATTGGGGGAACAAAAAAACAAACAAAAAATGACAAGAAATGAACAAATCACTGCATCTAAAATTTGTAAAATTCCTGTGTTGTAAAATTCCTGTGTACTTGTACATTTGGCGAATAAAGAGATTCTGATCTCGTATAGGTGCTCTGGCTCGTAGCTTTGATGAAAATCCCACAGTTGGATTATATATTCCATCCCTTTAATCAAAACTATAATACTGTTCAAATATGCCAACCATAACGTGAGTGCCGAAGCGTACCTGGATCGGCCGACCGGCAGATATCCAGTGTCCCCTCGCTGCTTGTTCAAAGCTCCGTCCACAAGAGAGCAAACGCACCGATTTCACCGGTGGAGTTCAAGTTAGCTTTGCTTCCCACGTCGCCGTCACCCAGTCCTTCCCGGGGGGGGGGGCGCTCCGTCTCTCGCCGCTCTGGCCCCGCTCCTCCGCACTTGGTCGGGAATGTTGTTTGGAAAAAAAAAAAAGTTTTCTCTTTTCTGCTTTCATTTCAAAATGAATAAATGTTTCGCCCGAGTTGCGCTTGACGACAGAGTCCTCGCTCGGTGACCTCGGGAACAACGAGCCTTGGCAAAGGCCGAGCGCCTATTGTGTCTCGCATTTCAACGTTGTTTTCTTCCGCCCCTTAATGGACTTTCATGGGGTGTTTCATTTAAGCGCTGAACTCTGAACCCTCCTGGGGATGATGCTGTCTGAGCAGGACCGACCCCCGTGCTCATGTGCTTTCAGCAGTGCAGCTTCAGCGAGTACAAAGGCCAGCACGTGGGCATGAAGCGGCTCCTCAAATAGGATCCTGCTGCATTTCGATGGGGTTGGTGGTTTATTGCGGACCTCATTCCCAGAGCGGGACGGTGTGTGTTAGCGCGTGGCCAAAGCGGACGCTTTACACAAAGGACGGGCTTTTGGCAGGTGGGTCGGAAGTGTTCATTTGAGACTTGAAATTGGTTTATTATTATTCATTATCAGCATTTTCATCATCGAGTCGCTTTCGCCGCGCCACGGTAAATGTCATCGTGTTTACCAGCCAGTGCCGTTAAATTTCGTTCAACGCAAAGAAAGTGAAACATAAAAGTCATGTTTTTTTTTTGTTTTTTTCTCCTTCTCTGAAGAACAGAGCATTTCCTCTAACCTGATTCCCACTTGCAGTATAATAGGCATATTATATTATTTCTTAAGGTAATTTCTTTATTCAATGTGCATTCAAAATGGTATAATTGAAGCTTATGTCTGTAGCTTTTCGCATTGGGTTGTTTTTTCACTGTAAATATTACCAAATAATATTACGGGAAGTAAAACGAACCCGAGCATAACCACGTTCCATCATAGTGGCGTTTGTGTTTGTGCTAATGCGACGCTCTGAGTGAAGCCGGGGTTTATTTCCTGTTTCTGGTCCGGCGCTACTTTGAAAAATGTGATTGGTCGCCTCCCTTACACGTTGATGGATTGCTCCGAGCCTCCGAATTAGACGCCGCCGTCGTTCTCTTCCCCCGCTTTAGGGATTGAACGAGCCCAAAGAGGTGTGACCAAAAAAAAAAAAAACAAGATTACACAACGCTCGCCCGTCACGGCGCGTGCGCGTAATTATGTCCAAATTGAGCGTGGGGGGAAAGTGAAAAATCGGCAGAAAGCCATCCCGCAGCCGGCGCCGACCTTACAACGTGGGCCCATATTTGGGTCGCTGAATGTGCGCACGCTCGATTGCGCCCACTCCGCGCTGCTGCTTCGGCCCCTCTGCCCCTCATTCACCGAAGTGAGACTTCCGAAAGGCCTCTTTCCCCGGCTCGCCTCCGTCTTCGGTGTGCCTCCGCCTCGGCCTCTTTTGTCGCTGCTCCGAGAGGTCATAAACAATTCATGCACACTTTGTGTTGCCGCTAAACAAAAAAAAGCCTTATGTCATCCTTGTTGCTAAACTGTTTTCCTGGAACTCTCGGGCTCAGCAGGAGGATGTTGTCCTCTTAACTCTCGTTTTCAATCTTACGGTTGAGGAGGTGAATACCTCCTGCGGCCTGTATAAACTGTGGCCCGACAAGGAACCGAGGATTTTGGGCGAAGTAGAGGCTTATTTTTTTACGATTGCAGTTTTCTAAACTCTGCCGATGTTTGTGTATTACATCTGGGGGCAATAGTGTCGATCGTCCGCCGCGTGTTCAGTACGCCGAATGTCGCTCGCGCCGGGCCGCGGTCTCTCCCATACAACGGCGCGCTGAAAGAGAATGAATGCGGGACTCTGAGCCATTCCCTGCGTGCTCGCCATGTAGCTATGCAGCTGAGGGGGGGGGCTGACGCTATCAGGTGCTGAATTAATCGAGGCAACAGATCACATCCCGCTTGCCATAAATGCCGCTCTCCTGGAAGGCCTAACCTCTCCGTCCTCCGTGTCTCCAACCTGGGACGTGACGAACGTTCCGTGTCCGTAGTTGCCCAGGCTACAGCCCCTTACCCCAGCCAAACGGGGCCCCTCCGGAACAAATTCAGAGATAATAATTGCCCTCGTCCAACTCATACATTGTATTGCAGGTTAATCGAATAAATGAGTTATACTGGCGATAATTGCATGTGCGCCTTATTTCTGCGGAGTTCATCGGGCAGTCGATCGATCGATAGCTTTATTTGGCCCCTAGTGGGGAAGTTGAATATGCAGCGGAGCGTTTCGGCGCGCACACAATTAGTTCATTACACTTTTGCAGAGCGGGGCGACCAGAGGCTTTCGTACCTAAACGGTTGTTTTTTTTTTTGTGATCCTGCAGGCCTTTCACCACGCGACGTCTGCTGCAGATATTAACCGCCTTATTGAGTACAGTTTTGCGTCCTGACCTCGAGAGATTGACACCGGCAGATGGAAGAGGAGAGAGGGAGCGCAGAATCGATCGAAAGATCAATAACGCGCTGTCGTGGGGGGCGGGGGGGCTCGTCCACCCCGGGGAACCTGAGACAAAAGGGACGCCGCCGGGCTTTCCTCGTCCGCCGTGTCGGTATCGCTGTCGCATGTCCGTTTGTGG
Organism: Colistium nudipinnis; assembly: GCA_016785305.1. Taxonomy (NCBI): domain Eukaryota; kingdom Metazoa; phylum Chordata; class Actinopteri; order Pleuronectiformes; family Rhombosoleidae; genus Colistium; species Colistium nudipinnis. Next base: position 338,817 of record JAFBJU010000736.1, on the reverse strand, counting down.
TCCTGTATCGGTCCACAGTAATATTCGTTTTTATTTGTTGTGACCATTTTAAATGGATAACCGAAGTTGGCAGGAGGTACGGGCGCTCCCTGTCGCCTTTTCGTCACCTCTCCAGACACTTTTGATGCCCCGTGATGATCTCCATTGGAACAGTAAAGCCCCAAAGGAGGGGAATCACTCTCCCGGGCCGCCGACGCCATTCGCACGTTACGCCGCGCTCAATCTGCAAAGCGCATCTGGGCTGTCGCGCAAATGTGACGGATCGCGTGAAGATCGCGTTGGAGCGCTGAATTTCCCGATTCCTCACGTCTTATCACCCTTGTCCGCGGGGCCCCTTCCCTTCAGGCGCCGGTGTACATTATACATACGGCCGGCTCACACTCTCCACTGTCACGGGTTTACGAAGCACTATCTTTTATTGAGCGGCGGCGGCCGGGGCACCGCGCTTCTTTGGCCCGTACGTATTTGGATAAGGGGTGCAGACGTGTGCATAATTTAGGGTGCCTCTATGAATATCTGACATAGCCAATCTTATTTCAACGTTCCTTCTGGCTGCTCTCACTGAATACCTCGATCTCGAATCAGATTCAGCTGATGAAATTGCTTCGGGGTGTGGACGAAACTGTGTGGCCGATGCTTAAGATGTGGAAAAAAATAATTTTGTGCCTTTAGCGTAATAAATGTACATCATCACAGACTTTGCGTAAAATCCCGTGTCACGTCTTGCGCCCCTTTTTATTTTATTTTTTTTAAATTTGAATTCATCAACTAGTTACGTAAAATTGTCTTTATTTAACGCGCTAAACGTATGCTTATTTAAGGTAGGCTGCAGTCGATTCTAGTTTGTGTTGTTAATTCTCTCTCCATTGTGATCGTATTTAGCAGCGGCTCGATTTATGTGTTTAACAAACTCACTAAGGTGCTGGAAGAGCAGAATTGAATCGGGATTTATTGGCATTAGGTTTTTTTTTTTTTTCCCTCTGTGTTGGAGTTGTTGTTTTTGCGACTTTTCTTATTAGAATTAGAATTGTGCATCGTCCCGCACAAACATGCACATGCAAACACACACGCAAGTCGGGGGGAAATTTGACCTCTGCTTTTGACCCATCTGTGGCGCATGCAAGGCCACGGAGCAGTGGGCAGCTGAGAGCGTCCGGGGGAGCAGACGTGATGGGTAGTGCCCTGCTCAGGGGCGTTAGAGGTGGCGTCTCTTTTGTTAGTGGCGGGGGTTCGTGGGTCCTTCCAGATGGCGACCACCTGGACCGGGCCTCGAACCGGCAACCCTCTGGTCCGACGCCTTGATTTTAATCAAGCTGCCCGGACTGTGTCGGGGTGTCCGTCACAAACCATCTCGCCACCGCCACGGGACGCTGTTCACTATTCACAAACAATACCGCGCTCATCAATCACGTCGCTTCCGTGCGACAGCTGAACCCATTCCTGTTTGAAGTGATACGATGCATTTTGTGATCTCTGATTACAAGGCGAAAGTGCTCAGGGGGCCCTTGACAGTTTCATCTTTCAACATTCAAGTCCCCCCTTTGACCGAAGTATCATCTCAGGGCACCCTAAAGATTCCCTGTGTAGAGTCGCTATAACAATCAGGGCTTTTATCTAAATCTCGAGATCATTTTTTTTTTAACAAACATTTGTTTTGCTCTTTTTGCACACACAGTGAGTCTGCGTTTATTTGCCTGCGTATAACTCTAAAATAATTATAAATCGCTTCCAGTAATTTCCATGGCCATCACTCGCACCTACTGTTGTCAAAAAAAAAAAAAATGCATTTTACTTCGCTCAACACAAACACTAATCGTTTCATTTCCGGTCGGATTAAAAAAAAAAAAAAAAAAAAAAAAAAGTCAGTTTGCCTGTTCTTCAATCCGCATCTCCAGATTTTGCCGTTTGGTGCATTTTACGATGATATTTCATGCCTCACTTCAGCCGCTCCCACAGCTCGTAATCAGGAGAAATGAAATAATAAAAATCAAAAACGCACTTAATCAAGAATAGCTTTAAATCGGACTCTCTTGATCTTGAATTGATTATCGTCAGAGTCGAGCCTGTGTGCGCGAGGGCCGTGTGAGCATCCGCAACCGCCTGCGCAGTTGGGTGGCCAGTGAATGCGAAAAAAAAAAAGGCCATAATTAACACGTGACATATTGACATCACTTCGAGACTAAAGGCCAGCCGTAAAAATAGCTTATGACCGCTCGAAAGATGCCGAAATGGTGACATTTATGCACGTGCACGTCTACCTGGTGAGACATGTCCACAACAGGGATGGTTGAAAGCCACCGGGAGAAGCAGGCCAACGCTCCGGCACCGTTCGAGCCGCGGCGCTGCCTATTGCCCGTCTCGCGCTCCGCCCATGCATGCGCCTACGTTGGACTTCCAGGTGGCTGTTGCGTAGTTCAGCCTCCGGCGACGCGCCGTATCACGATGAGTGACAGGTCTCTGAGAGCAACTTTACTGGCCGAGGAGGAAGCACAGCCGACGCCAGGCAGGTGTAGATCCGTTCTCCCGCAGACATCGCCCTGTGTGGATTAGAGTAAAGCTTGTTTTTTTTTTTTTTTGTTTCTTTTGTCGGCTGAAAGTTAGCGATGGTATCTCAAACTTTTGCAAGCAGCCAGACGCTGTTATTGACCACGCAGTACGGGGAGGGGGGGGGGGCCGGGGGGGGGGGGAGTTCCTGCCGTTTGTCCAAACAAGGCTTCCTGCAGGCCCGGGTATAACAGCATGTGAAGTACTTCTCCCTGTTCGTCATCCAGTTATCTTTGGCACTAAGAATAAAACATTCCCGGCATAAAAGCGAGGGGGGAAAAAAAAAAGTTTAAAATTTGGAACTTTGCTTTTGGCTTAAATAAGAATGAAGAGTTGCAGAAGTTCCTCCTTTCCACGTCATCCACAATATGAAATAGTGAATGGCCTTCGCCATCTTATATTATGTGCTTTATTTAGCTTGCGGGGGGGGGGGGGGGGGGGGGGGGGGGGGGGGGGGGGGGGGAGTTCCTGCCGTTTGTCCAAACAAGGCTTCCTGCAGGCCCGGGTATAACAGCATGTGAAGTACTTCTCCCTGTTCGTCATCCAGTTATCTTCGGCACTAAGAATAAAACAATCCCGGCATAAAAGCGAGGGGGAAAAAAAAAAAGTTTCAAATTTGGAACTTTGCTTTTGGCTAAAAGAAGAATGAAGAGTTGCAGAAGTTCCTCCTTTCCACGTCATCCACAATATGAAATAGTGAATGGCCTTCGCCATCTTATATTATGTTCTTTATTTAGCTTTATTTCGTTTTTTTTCTTCAAGGGGCGTTTCTTCCCCCCCCCCCCCCCCCACCGTCAAATTACCTCTAAGTTTCCATTACCGAGAGCTTGTGGCAGTACAGCGACGTTTGCTGTGCATTTTTCCCCCAAGCAGAACTGATGGACCAAATAAAAAAAACCCGGCTTCGAAAGCCCGCGTAAATGTCTGTGCTCGATAAGATAAGATATCGCTGCAATTCCAAAACTGTTGTATTGCTTTCGTGTGAATAATTCTTCAAAACACTTCCTGTGGTCCATCTTGTAATTTCACTTGGCACAACAACAAAAAAATAAAATAAAATAAATACATCTAATTAACATGCCAGCCACAAATGTGACCCCACTGCATTCTGTTATCACAACCGATTAATTCCATTAGAAAAAAATCTCTTTTGTTTTGGGATCATTGGAAGCAAACAAGGACAGCATTTCGCCGGGTCCAGACTGACTAATGGGATCGAGCAAAGTGACATTTCGGGGAGAGCGGAAGGCGGGCGAGCGGCGTCGTAAAATGTAATAAAAAAAAAAAGAATAAAAAAAAAAAAAAAAAAAAGAAGAAGACAACGCTGCATACAGTGTGCGATGTGAGTAACGGTATTGAATTGTGTCACCGGGGTGCAGGTTTGAACACCTGCAGAAGCTGAGCCTGAGGGGAGGGGGGGGTTTGAACACCTGCAGAAGGGGGGGGGGGGGGGGGGGGGGGGGGGTGGAAGTCTGTGATGTGCTTTCGATAGAAGATAAGATGCACCGTGCGGCGGGTGGAGCAGGTACATAAATCAAAGGGCCGATAAATGATATGGGACCCTGCCGGTTCAGCAGATGACACTCGCAACTTGTTTAGAGCCCACTCCACACAATACAACATTGATGGGGAAAAAAAAATGTGTACGTGCCCATGCGCACATTGGACCGCCACCAGAATTTGTCGGGGGGGGGGGACGACAACAACAAAATCTGGCTGTCCCAGATAGAGGATATTACGCTGCTTTCAAAAGCATTGGCTTTATATTTGAATTATGCTAATTCAAGGAAACAAAAGCTTTTGCCAAGCGAAGCTCCACGCCTCTCGCACACCTGTTCAGTTTGGATGGAGCGTTTGGTTCATTTTGAAGCATTGTTCCTTCGCAGGCTTGTCAGTCAGTGGCATTTTTTTTTCTCCCTGTATTGCAAAGATGAAAATCCACATGTTTTGTCACATTTATGTCAATATAGAGCTTTTTTTTTTTTTTATGTTTTATTACAGCGAATGTCCAAAGCAGACTCTCCAGATGGGGGCCGCTGGTATTGTGAGTTGATGATGAATGTCGCGCTGCGGTGTACACACTTAAGGGTACATTGTTCCTGTTTTTTAATCGCACCCGGGGCTGGGTGGGACCACGTGACGCCGCAGCATAGGGCGATTGAATTGCAAATGAGGGGGGGGACTAGAAATAGTGTTTGAATGTTTTTACTTAATCTCTCGTCGCAGATTAAGTGGATGACATAAGCGCAGTAAATCACTGGGACACCTTGCGCCGATGACCTGGATTTGAGCCAGCGTCTCCTCTGGGGGGAAAAAAAAAAACAAAAAAAAACTGTGAGACGAGGACGTTCAATATAGAGCTTTTTTTTTTTTTTTTTTTTATTACAGCGAATGTCCAAAGCAGACTCTCGAGATGGGGGCCGCTGGTATTGTGAGTTGATGATGAATGTCGCGCTTCGGTGTACACACTTAAGGGTACATTGTTCCTGTTTAATAATCGCACCCGGGGCTGGGTGGGACCACGTGACGCCGCAGCATAGGGCGATTGAATTGCAAATGAGGGGGGGGACTAGAAATAGTGTTTGAATGTTTTTACTTAATCTCTCGTCGCAGATTAAGTGGATGACATAAGCGCAGTAAATCACTGGGACACCTTGCGCCGATGACCTGGATTTGAGCCAGCGTCTCCTCTGGGGGGAAAAAAAAAAACAAAAAAAAACTGTGAGACGAGGACGTGGGCCGCACGCTAAGCATGAGCAACACGTGCTCGGATCAAAGTGGTGGCGGGGAGGCGTTGGGTTGTATCGCAGTGAGGAGTTCAGCCGGGGAGAGAGCCCCGTTCATTTCAGCCCTGGCCAACAGTCCGAGCGGCCTGTTGCCCCTCCTCGCCCCCCCCCCCCCCCCCCCCCCCCCCCAGATTCAAACCCAGTGCGGTGTGATTCGGTGCAGCGTGCACTCTTAATTCCAAATCTCTGCGAGCGCGTCTTTGCGGCATTGGGCCACGCTTGGCCACTCATCGTCTCTCCCTCCGTCCTGGCAATATCTCTCCGGGGGAGGCTGCCGGACCCAGTGCAGCGGCTCTCTTTCTTCCCTTTTTTCGCAGAGCCTCTTGAGCGTCTCACTCGAAAGGGGGGGGGGGGAAATGCCTTAAGTGGAAAGCGCAGATGAAATATCGGCCGAGTATGTCATCGTGCGTTTCATCTCAAGCGGCGGCATTTCCCCTTCGCAGCGCCAGTGCATTAATTACAGTCCTCCTATAGGAAATGAGCGGGAAACACTCAGTGGCAATAATCCCATTATTATAATATATATATATATATATATATATATATTTTTTTTTTCACAAAGAACTCACGTAGGCCCACAGATCATCCGCACCTATTCCCCCAACGAGGTTGTGTGTCTTTTTAATAATCAATGCCTTTTGTCGCATGTTCCTGTTCTGGGTTAGGGCGAACCACGGACCGTGTCCCATCACGCACTGGTGTGTCAGAGGGGACCAAAAAAAAAGGGCACAATCACAGAAAGGCCTTTTAGATTCTCTACAAAAGGAAGGAAGAAAGTCTAGCAAGGAAAAAAAATAAATTCTCCATGTGCCATAATACCCCCCCGCCCCCCCCCGCTCCTAACTAGATTTCTACTGTAATTATGGTGTTGCAAAAACTAAAACCTTGTGCATAAAAGACATTAACAAGTCTAGATCATAAGAAGTAATTAACTGCCTGAAGACAGAATGTACCTCATTAAATGTTATGCTTATTTTTCAATTATATATTTTTTTAAAAATAAGCCTGTTTGTGGTTTCGTTTTCTCACTCACTCTGACGCAGCCGCTATTATACTCATCGTACTCATTTCATTGGTGAGGTCTTAAAACACAGCTCGAGCGCTCGTCGAGTTCGCAGCCTGACAGGTGTCCGCGTTCTCTCAAACTGGGATGGGCTGAATTATGAACGGGATCACCGTCGGGGTTTACTCAGCTGAACATCACAGTTCTACTGTGTGTGTGCGTGCGTGTGCGTGCGTGTGCGTGCGTGCGTGCGTGCGTGCGTGCGTGCGTCTCGGAAACGGCTTTGTTTGTTTGCAATTTTTTGCTGAAGGGGAGGATGACCGCGTAGGTCAAGTACCGGGCGACTGATGAACTGCGCGTGCGTCCGCGGCACCTCCGGAAGGATCCCATTATTGAACCCCCCATATTGCACCTCCACACTTTTTGCGCTGAACCGCGAACGCTCGTCTGCCGCCGACAACGACTGGAGACGGCGCGGCGAATAATATTTTCCGAAAGATAAACTTCTGGCCAAAAGTAAGGCCTCTCTCTCCGACTGCGGCGCTGTCAGGTGCGTTTCCGTAATATACCCGTTCGGGGTATTTTCTTTCAGTAAATCCTATGATCGGAGATTAAAAAATGAATCCCAATCTGATCAAGACACAAAATGTGGCAAATTACAATGAAGAACTGCGCTCCGAGTAAAAAGTTGCCATTTTTCAAAGGCTGAAGATAAGACGTCCCATTTATCTGCGCCCACCTCTGTAACTCCAGCCTGTTTGTCAAGATGTTCAGACTTTCTGACAACTGCTCCGATCCCGCAGCTACGCCTGCCGCACATCAAACACTCTCCTCCACAATGAGCACACTGCTTTGGATTCAAATAATGTTTGTCCGGGGATCTGATGCATGCGTTCTCGTCGTATCTTGCGCCGGAGGAGACGCGGCCCCTTTGGAAGGATCAGAAGTTACATTTTTATTTTAATTTTTTTCTCCCACTGCTGCATGCTACTTTTGAGCAACATGAAGCATTTTTGTTCACTCCACTTTTTGTCAAGGTTAAGTACGCAACATTTTACAGGCTCATACCGCGACCACCATAAGTAATCCAACCGCAAACTGCCTGAATTGGGACATATAAATGCGTATACAGCATATATACTGTGTGTTGATCCTCGGAGAGCATTAACACAAGATTTATTTTGTCACGCTCTTTGATTGTAACTTAGATTTTTTTTTGAGCGTGCGGGCGAGAGAACGCGGAATCCCGGCAGGAGCGAGGCGAGGGGGACGCTCGCAGAGAGAGGCAAGCGCGTGCAGACAAAAACCGACTCAAACAGACACACACACACTCGCACAGAGCGGCAGGGCAACCTGTGGTGACGGGGAAATCCGTCAAGCTGCCAGCGCAGTGAAAATGTGCCAAAGGTGTTCACTACACCTGTGAGTGCTTTCGGTGTTTTGTGGTCATTTAATGGTTTAAATGGTCTCGGAAAGACCTTCAAGTTGGTCTCGCTTCTGTGATGATATGATTTTTCCGAATCGATTTTCGGAATCGAAAAGCTACCGCCGTCGTGGCGGGGGGGGGGCAGGCAACGGGGTCAGACGGGGTGGCGCGCTCCTCTATCCCGTGTGCGTTGGCCGTGTGGAGTTTCTAGTTTCACGTGACTGGGAAATTAAAATTGGATTCGAAGGTTTCGTCTCTGGGGACACGAGCTCACAAGGTGGGAGTGCGAGCGAGAGGGGTTTTGGCGCAGTACGGCGTGAAAAGTATTTCATCACATGGTGTTTTAAATAAGGATAGGATGGCCTTTTTTTTTTTTTACGCGCATTTCGCTGCATTTCATATTTAGGTGGATTATTTTTGGCATTTTGCAAAAAGAGCAACCTTTACAATGAGACCTGGTTGAGCAGTGATTTATGGATAAAAACAGTTGAAGTTGTCGAGTTAAAACCAAGCCTTGATTTACAGCCCTTTATATATATGTATATGTAAATGAGCCCTGCTCTTTGCATTTAAATATTAACGGCAGCTATTAGCGCTGTTGTGAAACCAGTAGGGAGTGGGTTTGAAAAAAAAAAATCTGGAGTGCAACAAAGACATGTGCCGGCGGAAAAGGAGAGAAATGACATCACAACCAACGCAATCAGTCATCTCAACAAAAACAGTTCATAACATTTGCCAGCGGGAGTTCACGGCGGTACAGTACGTGCTCCTCAATAAAAAAAAAAAACGGAACTGTATTTAAAAAAAATATATATATATATATATGTATTTCTCATTATGCAGGTAGACTCCATCCCGCAGGAGGAGATGCTTCTCCGGCTCTGTGCATTTAATGCTACACAGCTCATAATGTAATGTGGACCGAAGGTGCTCCATTGTTCTGGCTCCCAGTGATAAGCCCCGGCGCTCTGTAAATTGATAAATAGCTTTTTTTTTTTTTTTTTTTTTTTTCTCAACGCCACTCAGGATTAGTGCTGTATCTCATCGGGCAGAGGCAACTCAAACATATGCAGTGGATACACAGAGAGCGTGGCGTGCGTGCGTGCTGGTATAGCCTCAATCACGGGCAGCTCGTGAATATCGTTTTTGTGAAGTGATATCACGACAACATTGGAAGGCCGCGTTCAAAATCCTACTGAACGAGCACCTGCGAGGAGGAAGTTCCTCCGTTTTCACGTGGCATGTGGAGATTATATAACAACGTGACGCATAAGCGTCTGCGGCCCATTGTGACCGCCGCTCAATTAAAAGCAGGATTTTGATGATTCGCGTTGACGCTCCCGTTGGGCCCGAGCTCGTGGGGTCAGATTGTCCTCAGTATTCCCTGCCGCTCTCGGCCCCCTGTCGACCTTTGTCCTATATGGGACGCCCCGTGATGCTTTAAAGAGCAGAGCCTCCGCGACTGTGTCCTCACTCTCTCCGGTCGCCACTACGAAGGAAATGACCGTCGCGCAAGTGGAAGGAGAGGCCATCTTTTTGTGCGCGCGGGCGCATCAGTTCCCCCGCTGAGTGTTAGACAGCCAAAATCCGCAGGGGGCCGTCTCGGGCGTTTGATGGTGGTTTTTGGTGGCGTGGGGGGGGGGGGGGGGGGGGGGGGGGGGGGGGGGGACTCGCTCTCTGCAGCCACGGTGGCTTTGATGGGTCGACAGCATTTTGACGCGTTTCTGTTTGTGTGTCCTCGTTGCGTTTGGGATCACAACAGCGGCGGGAAAAATGGAGTCGGAGCGGCGCGGTGCGTGCGCCTGTTCCACCGTACAGGGACAGCGGTGCTTGACAGGTTTACTTGGAGATCGGCGTGAAGCTGCGCAGCTGAAACCCACGTTAGTGCATAATACCGCGTCTAAAAATGAAGAGCAACGCAGAGAGCGCTAGTATGGCAAAGACTCCAATCCTACAACTCCAGTTTACGTCACGCACCCACGGATTATTATTTTTTTTCTCTACAGTACTTCACCAGCAGTCGCCTATTTCACACGGACGCGTCGAGTGTAGAATATGGGCACACCTACAGTACACAAGTACAGGGTGTACGCTTTATATACGTTTCCTGCTTGTGACTCTGTGGCACATGTACCAGCAGGATATTTACACCACACGCTGTCACGGACTAATTCAATCTGCAGCCAGCTGATTGAGCAATTTGCTCAGCAATTGAGCACAATAGGCCATCGACACGAGGGGAATGCTATGGGTACGTATATCCCAGAAATAACGAGGCGTTTTGAGGGAAAAGAAGCGGCGGCCGGGGCCCCTGGTAAAGCGGCGGCATCCCAAACGCTGCGCAGGGGGCAACCGGGGCTGGATATTTCCAAAGCGCGTCGTGGCCGCAGCTGTGATATAATAATAGTTTAGTTCCGATTGTTGTCCAACTCTCCGTCGCACCCAATCCAGAAAACGGCTCCGGCTGTACAATGTTTCCGCAGCGGCCCTGTTGTATTTACGGAATGGATTACCGCCTCCCCATCGCTTGCACGTGAAAGCGGGCGATGCGAAAAACGGACAGAGGAGGCTGGCGGACGAGAAGGAGGAGAGGATGTAAAGCCAAGTGACGGCAGTGCATGGCTTCCTTCACCAGTGACGGAAGGCTGTTGTCGTCAGTGGGGCTGAGGGGGGTTGGATGCTGACGGCTGATGGACAGGTGTGGGAAAGCGGGCTCCGAGTGACGGCAGAGGTTAGTCTGTGCAGCACAGATGGATCGCGGGGCAGCGAAATACTGTCAACAAGCCATTCCAAGTTAAAAGAATCCCTGAAGACGGCAATTAAAACTCCCGTTTACTCCCGTCATTTTTTGGTTTTCAAAGCAAATCAATCACGCTTTTAATATATGGGTTCAGTGTTTCCCAGGAGAAAAAAAAGTTCTCACCCGAAGACTTCTCCACAACTCCAAATAAGTTTGCCTGACAGTTGCGGAATATCTTTTCCATTGTTGGATTCTTTTTTTTCACGCGATACACCAAGTCCACTTGAATCCGGCTGAAATGCATTTTTATTCCTCGCATTTTGCGTGTCAATATTCATCTTTTAAAAGCTGTTTGGCGAAGTGGCCACGAAACACATTTAAGGTTTCTTGCTAAAGTCGCAAGGAAAGATGGCATCTACATTAAATAGGACACAGTTCCTGAACAAGAACAACAAGACTGATTAATAGTTTTATTTACAATATTTCCAGAGACAAAATGTGCAGCTGCCCTGGGATTTAATATACATCCAATATGTTGAACCTACACTGGATTAGTGTCCCCGGGTTGGAGGAGAGTCGGACACGATGCACAAATGTGTTTTTTTTGTCCTTTTCCTTTTTTTTTTTTTACAGTGTCCACAGGGAGGGCCGAAAGGGTTCCGTATGAATACTGCATTGAAAAAAAAACTAGAATCGAGACATCCGCGACCGGCACCGTTGGAGTTCTTTCGGGTTATTGGGCGTATACGTCGCCTCGGAAGGGATGAATAATGGAAAGTAGGCGGGTTGGTTGTCAGAGGGGAGTCCTCGTACATTTGGCTGTTGCTGTCAAAGTCACACTTTCGCTCTCATTAACGGTTCGCGGCCAACTGGCAAATTTCCAGTCCCCCGTGAATTTTCTGGAGCCCTGGAGAAAAAAAAAAAAATTAGGAAGAACTTTTTCGCATGAGCCCTGACCTACATGATCGGAGAGAATAAACTAAGCCCCGGCTGCGCTTTGAGGCCCCGAGATTCTGGCTCCGATCCGTAATATTGTATTATTGAACCGTGCCCGAGCATCTGCCCAAGTGACCGGGGGTGGCGCCCGGACATTTTTTTCCTGCACATAAGCAGGTGACCGTGTGAGTTTGGGTGAGATGGGGGTTGGTGCATTTCATGGTCGGGAGGCCTTTTGAAAGGGAAAGGACGCAGAGGGAAATAGTGCCACGCGCAATGCTCCGTTTAACCTCTGAGCAATTTCGACCCGTTGCGACATCAACTTGACATTCATTTGGGTGGCCACGACAGGGCCACCCCTGAGTACAGGGCAGGTAGAACAAAAATAAATAAATGAACTAATCATCCTCCACGCCCTGTTCCCAGCACTCCATCACTCAGCATCAAATTAAAAGGCCAAGAGTGCGTGTCCCTCCGTCCCCCGTCCCCCGTCCAATTGTAACGCGCTATTAGCTGAAGGTTATTGTTATTGTTTGACATTTAATCCATGTCATGTTATGAGCATCATTTCCTGACCGGCCTTTTTTAACCTTTCGTCACCTAATTGGCCGGCGCCATTTCTTCTGATTGTTAAGGCTGCTGTTACCCTTCATCTCTGACACGAACGCCACACGAAGAATCCCATCTGGGAAATAAATGCACACTGGCGGTCCGTGGATCGGCGTCCCATCACCTGGCCGGTCATTTCAACCGTCCATAGTTGCGGTTCCAGGCGAGTGGACAAGGCCGAGTGTGGCCGACGCTGACCGAGGTTATCTTGGATAATTATAACCACTGGAGTGGAGTTATTGACGAAGCCGTCGAGGTATAAAGGATGCATTATATTTCTGGTAACTATGGTGGGAAAGTGTTAATCATGACTTCTCCTCCGGCCCTCCTGGGGCGGGGAATGTGACGGGGAGTTTGGCGCAGATGAAATATTGACCGTCACGTCGTCTAATATGATCAAACGGATTTGTAAGTGTGATCTCGACAGAAATCGCTTTGGTTCGCGCGACGTGGCCTCCGATTTGCCGGACACACACACACCCACACACCCACACACCCACACACACACACACACACACACACACACACTCCTCCCGTTACGTGATAAAAGAGGCCAATGGTCAGTGTGCAGCCTGCGGCACCTGTCTGTGAGAGAGCCCCTGCGCCCCTGTCCTCTCTGGGTAATGGCGTCTCTGAGATGCGTTAAGCCTCCGTGACGTGTGCATCGCGTTGTCCGCCAGGACACGCGCGCATGAGGAGATTGATGGCTTCCTTTAACTCTCCGCACCGGGGCACACAGTCGGTAATGTGCATTCCGCGTGTGCGGGCGGGGGGGTCGATTTTGTCAAAATGAGCATTTGAGTTTAAATGTTTAAATGTGCGGCCTGCTCGGAACGGAATGGCGGAAGGTGTCAGCATTGGGGGGAACACACTCGGAATGTCATGTCTTCCTCTTCGCCTCCTCCCTTCAGCTTACTTGCCTTTATATTGAATCCGCTGAATGAGACGCGCCAAGACGGAAAATGTGACGAAATACCGTCCGGGAGTAAATTGTCTGGCAGAAGGGGCCAGATCGCATTCGTATTGCGATTCTGGTTTTAGAAGCTCCCATTTTTCAAAGAATCATTCCAGAGCCTTACGATGCTCATACAGAAATCTATCTATATATAATAAGGTTAAGGTTTTATTTGCCCCAAAGCAAAATCGTTGACCTTACTGCTTTTCCACCAAAGCTCCCGTGTGATAAAAGTTGAATGAAAACAAACTGAGCAAGGCCTGAATACGAGGGAAGAATTTCAGATTCCAACATGTGACTCGGGTGCTGTATGTACACTTTCTTTGGAGACTTTTTTTTTCTTCTTCCTGCAACGTAACCATTGTGCGCAAAAGATCTGGAGCACGCCGAAGGTCTTTACTTTCCAAAGGACAGGACGTGTGCCGGCAGACTCGCAGCAGGCCAGGCGAAGCCTTTTCTCCCATTTCAATTTTGATAACGTCCTTCATAGGCCACGCTAAATTATTGAACAGGCACGTCACACTAACCTTTCAGATGTCGGGGGGTGATTAGGATTTTATGTCGGCGGTTTGAGCAGGGCCGGCGTTTCACCCTTCTCTTCCCCTACTGAAAAAGATGATATCCAGGCTTGTGTTTGCTTTGTTTGTTATTTATGAATCAGATGTTCTCGCAGACTTTGAGCCGTTGTGTCCGACGATTACTGTGACCCTGTTTATACTGTAAATGCTTAAATCTACCGTCAATACGAGGCAATCGGACACGTGTGCAGAGTGTAAAACAATAAAAAGTAAATTAAAAAAAATTGCCAGAGGCAAGCCGGTGCTCCCACAAACAAGGCATTAACACAATGCATGCCGGTTCTGTATTTAAAACCGCTGTATATTTCGATTTTAGGACCACGAACATCCCCATGGATGCGTCCTTTCATCGAGTGCATTCCCGGACCTAAATGAACAGGAAACGCACTCCTCCGTTGCGTACTCGGCACCTAAAATTCCCTCCGTAAATGTGCGGCCCGACTGACTTTTTATTTTTTATTTTTTTCTCTCTCTTCTTCTTTTTTTCCCCCGGCACACAGGAGCTGGTCATTGACCTTTGAGTCCGTTCACCACTTTTTTCCCGGACCCTCAAAAGAGCAGCGGAGAAATTGGTTCGGTTCAAGTGTTCAATGCCGCGTGGGCATTATAGTTGATTGCGTCCGTCCTGTTACGCTGGCCACATGTCGTCAGCCTTTGTGCTCTCATCGCACGCTGACAAACCTGTGACGTATTTGGGGGGCGGGGGGGGAAATTGGTGGGTGGCTTCTTTTCTTACCCAAGAGGAACTACTTTTTGGCAATCATTTCCTTCCAGGATTCTGTGTGATAAAAGTGTGGAGCTGGAGATGTTTTGTAAATTTGGCTGAGGGCTGAGCTGTTGCCTAAACATGCCGGATAAGCGGAGCGGCTCAGAATGCTTCACAGCCAGGAAGTAACGGGCACTTAGCACATGTGCGCGTTTGACGCGCACTTGAATGACATTGTATAGGCCGCCCAGTGGCGAGCAGCTAAACCCGGAGTCCTGTTTGAACAAGCTGAAATCCGTTTTCGTTTACACTGTGGAAAATGACGTTGGGATCACCTCGGTGATGTGCGACTGCAGACTTGGATCAGAATTGAAAAGTCAATGCATGCGCAGATCCAGGCGGGTAATTTTTCCCCCAGAATATGGAACATTTTGGGGATTTTTTTTTCCCAAATCGTTTGCCAGTTTGTGTCAATGGAGAGATTGTGTCAGCAGAGCTGTACAGCTGGGTAACACCTGTATGGACACTTGCATGTGTGCTCGATACGATGCTGTGCTTATAGGACTAAATTGCTGCGTACTGTCATCCGAGTTTGGTCCGGGGTTGCGGATTGTTTGAACGCAGACCCGTGTGCGAGAGCGAGACTGGAATTCCTCCAGGATATCGTTTGCTCTGAGAAAGGAGTTTTATTTGCACCGAAACGAGACCGAGCGAGGCCAGTCTCCCTTCCGTTTGACTGACTGATCTGTTCTTCGCCTCGGCTCCACGGAAGAAGCGTGAGAGGAGAAATAAAACTCCATTGAGATGTTGTTGTTTTTTTTTCATATAAATAACCAAACGCACTGTATCTCCTCTTATGGATACCGAAACTGCAAGCAAAAACAAAAAGGCAATATGGAAAATGTGTTATCGTTTAACCGTTGGGAGTATTTGTCAGTTGAATGGTTTTTGGTTCTTTTTGGTGCTGCAGTGTTTCTTTATTTATTTTTGAACTATAAAAAATGTCAAATTGAAAGGAAAAATCGTGTCTCCTTTCTAGTTATAAGACTTTGTTATAAAAATTTGAATCGTGGGGACCAATCTCCGTCAGCGCGTAGTCAGGTCGCAACCAAGAGCATGCGGCGCAATCTCTTTTTTAATTATCAGATCAAATACCCCCAAAATGATTATTAACTAGCTGATGACCTAGTGGTGAAAAGGGCTCATTTACAGGCACTAGATGTCTGACGTCTGCGTTTGCTCAGATTTATTTGATCGTTTCACAGAAAGCAGCGTGGGCTCTTTCTCATCTCCGGTGGACACCTGATGATGACGATAACGATGTTGGATAGCATGCCAGTTTGGAATAACTGCGGCGAATGTGGTGGTCCGCTGTGGCCTCGCAGTGGTTTGGAAGCTGTTAATTGAGGTTTTGGTCAGCCTCTGTGCTGATTATTAATACAATGCTTTTCAAGGTCTTTTTTGTTTTGTTTTTTTAGTCCCGTTCTGCAGTGCCATTAAAGATGTTTTTTTTTTTGTTTTTTTTTATTGACAATTTGCCCAAGTCAATGGTTATTGCTCTTTTTGTTGTTTGAAAAGAACATTTTTGTTTTCTGTGTCCATTCAGATGGTTGTTTTCGCACTCAGCCGATAGGAAACATGCCTTTGGCCAAGGCTAATGTGAAACCTTTAATTAAACAACTTGATGAGTTGCCTTGTTTAGGAAAACACATTGCAGCCATGGAGTCTAACCTTTAAAGAACTCCATGTCGCTACGGCATCTCTTCTGTTATGTTTGTCTCTAAAGTGCAGTTTGTCTTGCGGCGTTTGTGCTGCGTGTGGCCTCCGTAAGAAGTAAATGTCTGTCTTCCCCTGCGTTCCGTTTCCATTTGTTGGTGACAATATAATAATTGTTTCCATTCAATTGTCTGTCAGGGGGATGGAAAGTGATAATCCTCTGGTCAACACCAATAACGTCATTACTGTAAAGTGAAACCGGTGCCGTCATGATCCCACAATTTACACTTGGTCACTTCATGTCTCGGTGCAAAGCTATAGTGGGCGGGGGGGCGGGGGGTTAAATATATCCAACAGGCACTTGAGATGGATTGAAACTCAATTTTGATCTGATATAGTACATCTGTAAGCCAGCTCTTGAAAAAGGAGTTAATGCACACCCGGAAGTTGTACTTGTCCTCGATATGTAGTCACTGTGTCACTGTGTCACTGTGCGAGAGCGCCCCCCCCCCCCTGCCAGGTCTGTCCCCCGCGATGAGAGCGAGTAATGTTACCCTGAATTGATTCTGAAATTAGCTGTCATCCTACTTGGTTTCACACAAGTGAGTGCGCCCAGGACACTCCAACCCGCATGATCGCACAGGTACACTGTGCTTTCGCACCGAACCCGAGTAACTGCAGGGTTCAAACTGGTACGAATGATTCCAGTGGAGAGCGTGTTTCTTGTTCTTAGGCGATTTAACGGGAGTCTTCGTTCGATACCCGATGACGTTCCGCCATCGACGCTCAACTGAGTTTTTTTTTTTTTTTTTGTTCACCCGTACTATTCCAATTAAAGGGGCTCTGATTTTGATGCGCCCGATTTTTCGCACAGTGGTGCCCAGAAACGGCGCGCAATCCGATTTGTGCTGTGGACATTGTCGCAATGTCGCCGAATGCCGACAAACCTGCCTCGGAATGAGCGCGGAGTTTCACGTGCCCCGATCGCGTGTTCGTATTCATCGTATTCGAAACGTTTTGTTTTTTCAAACAGTTTGACACCTTAAATCTCGTCTGGCTTGGAATATTACGGCCGTACCGTAAGTACGCTTCAGATATTTCAAGGGGGTTTAGGATTAAGCTCATACACGCCTCTAAAGATGTGCTCTCGAGGACAAACGCATTCCGTTGCAATATGTGGACTTCCTGAGTATTTTCATCAAGTAGAAATGTCATGTCCGATTTGACATTTTATTGTTATACCGCATTAAAAACACTGTCTATCGTTCTCCATTATGTAGGTCAGTGTCATGGATATGAAAGTACTGGAAAGTTGCTCCCGTGTCTCCTCCTCCACAAAGCTGCCTTGACACACGTCAAAATACGGGGACAGTCGGCGCGACGGCGCGGACTAAACTCGGAAGGAAGGGATGACGGAGGGACAGACGGAAGGACACCGGAGAGAAGCAGCTGGCTCCGTCTCCAGTTGAAAAAAACAAAAACCTCAGAGAAATATTTAGCTCTCCGGGGGCGACGCCGATGCTCGCACGACGCGAACACAGATGTGTCCCCGTCCACAAGTTTTTTTTTTTTTTTACCTACTCATCGCTCCCCGTGGCCTCCACGGGCCTAAAATGTGGAGTGTTTAGGCACCACGGTAGGGACCTCAACAAATCCCCCCCCCAAAATCCCACCAATGGGATTCCAGCCTGATGCGGTGAAGAATACTATACGTTTGCGACGCTGGCTGACTTCCAAACTCCACTGCCGCATGCAACCAATGTGCCGGCAAAACACGCGCCGCTATTTCTTTTATTTCCCCCCTTTCATTCTTTCTGAAAACAATCATGCTGCGATTTCAGCCGGGAGAGAGCCGAGGTTTGTCGGCGACTGGCGAGAGGCGGCGCGCCACTGTGGTTAGGAGAAATAAAAGCGAGTGGAGGAGGAGAAAAAACAGCCCGGCGGTTTTGGTCCAGTTAGGTTTTTTTTGCCCGGCGCGAATTGGTGAGAAACCTTTTTGAAAGAGTTTCTCAACCAGCGGTTAAAGTGAGCTTCGTTTTCGCAGTGCGACTGGGTCCCAACGATTTTCTTTTCCCCTGCGATCAATGGGCACCCAGAGCCGTTTACGGCAGGTTTAATTGTGGGGCTGGCAGTGCCGTGCTGTGTGCGATGATGGAACAGGTATGTTAATAACCAATTGGGAGGTAATATAGATCTGCCTAGAGGCAAGCAGCATACCATAATAGCTCTAGTGTGCGGAGCTGTGTTGCTGCCATGGCAACTGCTACCTGTTTTCACTCTTAAGTTAAGTCGTTTTCTACCCTCTGCCCTCAATCGCCACTGCAGCATGACAAGTACCTCTATCTCGGTTGTTGTGTTGACTTAATATATATGTATATGTATATACATGTATGTATATATATATATGTACTGTATGTATGTATGTATGTATGTATGTATGTATGTATGTATGTATGTATGTATGTATGTATGTATGTATGTATGTATGTATGGTATGTATGTATGTATATATATGTATGTATGTATGTATGTATATATATATACATATATATATATATATATTTTTTTAACTCTGTGTACATGGATTTAAGAGTCCCCACTACAAAAAAAAGACGATTGCGAAGCGGCATCACAGGAGGGGAGCCAGCATGTTTTTGTGGCGGGTTTCAGGAAGCGGAGTGGAAAAGAGATGCCCGATGAATTGTGCAGTGTTGTGTAGTGCAGATAATGAGAGACCGCGGCCTTTTGATCTTAAGGTGAAATTGGATGTCCTTATTTGGAATCGGACCCCATGATATGCCTGGTGTTTTATACAGCACGTGCCCGCGCTGGTCCCGAAGTGCTGTCTCTCTTCAACATTTACTTGAAAAAATATATTTTTTCCCTTCACTTGGATTCTGGACCTAAAATCCGAACGCCGGCAGAAACTTGGCCTCCGCCATCTCATACCGGCGCAACATTTCCTCTGAAGCTTTCAGCGCTTCTCTAAGGGGCATCTCAGCGTTGGTTGTTTGGCAACCTCACGATGAAAGAATGCGCCCATCTGTTGTTGGATTACATAAATGCCCCTCATCATATTATTATTATTTTTTTTTTACTGTACGGCTGGTGTATTTATAAAGAAAGCAAACTACTTGCACATTTTGATGGCAAAGCGTGTTGTTTTTCGAAGTTTGCCGAGAGCCCCGTGTGCAGGGTTTCTGCTCAACCACCACCATATCCTCCCCGCTTCCCCTCCATCCCTTATGTGCAGATATGAGATTGCTTTG
>JAFBJU010000736.1:200837-319173 GCA_016785305.1 Colistium nudipinnis | reverse complement strand
TTCTTCTTCTTCTTCTTCTTCTTCCACCACAATTCCGAGCTCTTGTCCACAAGAGGTCGGCCGCTTCTCACCTGCGCAACCTATCGCACACGCGTGCCCCGAATGCACCGCGTGCAAATGCTCGAAATAGGCATGAATCATCCACACCGCGGATGCAGATTCGCGGATTAGACCTTTGCCACGCCGACTCTCCCGGGTGCAATCACGCCATTCACGGCGGCCCTAATAAATACCGAGCTCATTTTTACACCACGTTTCACCCGGATGGGGCACATATCCGGAGCATTATCCATTCCTGCCATGCACCGTATGAACAGAGAAGAGAGTCCATCCATCAGCCTCTTGTTTTTTTTTTTTTTTTTTTGGTTCTTTCGCTGTGCGTTCGGGAGGGGTGAGCGGCAGGAGGGTTACACTGTGAAGTCTGCGTAAACACACGGAATGACAACGAGGTGAGAAATGGGAACGGATGGGAAGCCGACGCGGAGCTTAGCACGCCGCGCGGTGATGATGATACATGGCGGTGTATGAGGAGAGTATGAGACGTTACGGAACGTTACTGCAGGGTTTGGTTCGTGTGTCATTTATCATTTGGAAAAGAAACCAACAAACAAAAAAATAAAAAACAACAAATCACTCAAGTGTGAGTTTTTTTTTTCCCGTTTCCTTAATGACCTGGAAGCTTGCCAAATGATCTCTATTTATCTTTATGCGATTACCACGGGAATGGTCGTGCCAGTTTACCATCGCCGAGTTTCAGGGGGGTTCAACGACGGGCCATTGGAACGTAAGCTTTCGAGTCGGATGACATTTTCAAGGGGAAACCTATACGTTTGATGTTGGCTCAAAGTCATTTGACGGTGTGCGCGCGGGTCAACTCCGTCCCCGAGAGCAATTAGAGAGCAATTAAATACCCGTCTAGACTACGGTCCATTCATATAGAAAATGCAAAAATGTTTTCTACCTCACTAGGGCCTAATTATAGAGGAAGGATTAAACTGCTCCAGGTTCTGTGACTCTTAATGCAATCTGCATGTATCGAAAAGTCATTCAATATATATATATTTTTTTTATATTTATATTTCCTTTTCCTGTTTAACAGGAAATGGTGATAGCTGTAATTCAGGAATACTTTTTATTTTTTTACCTCAATGATATCAGCCTTACTGTTTAATGTTTAAAATCTCTTAATGCTGTATCAAAGCTTTAGGATAGGAATGCCAAAGCAAAACAAACATTTTCCATTGCTATTATCTGCCACGTAAAACAATAAAATAAATTAAAAAAGGGTGACACATGGGATGGCTTTAAAATGTGGTGAGTCAGGGTATTTATTTATTGAGATAAGACACTTGCCTTAAATATATACACATTCGGGGACCTGAACTATAAAACTGCAGTTAATGATGTTTGATGTACTGAAGTTGCAGAAGAAAGAAAGATTAACCTTTCCGATTCACTTGATCAGTCAGCCCTGCTCGGCTGCGTCTTTAAATGTGAGTGTGTTTCTTTGTGGCCATTTGTGGTTTCCCGGCAACAACTGTTATACTCCCTCAATATGAGATTTTGCAGTTTCAGCTTAATGAAGTTCAAATCAAACGATGGCGCCTTTTCACAAAGGTGAGAACGACAATCCCCGGCGTAATTAGTCTGGAAATAAAACAGGAGGCATGGACGAATAAAGACATAGGATGTACTGGCATTTAATCCACAACATTCCAAACACTAAAGTGCACCGGTGTTGCAACTCCCACAGGCAGTAACCTCACCTCAGACACGCAGGCCATCGCACCGGGTTTACCGAGCGTGAACTGGCGGCGGATTTGCACGTCGCGTCCCTCCATTCGTCGAGGGGGAGGGGGGGGGGGCTGGTTTTGGGCCGCGGGCGCCAAATGGGAAGCGTGACCAATCATTGCAATCTGCGGGGGTCAGTGAACGCTAATGAGTGGCAGCCATTTTTTCATTAATGGCGCACATTGCGGTGAGTAATAAACGGCCCGAGCGCGCCGCGGCGGCCATTGACACGACGTGGAGGAGCCACATCTGCTGTTTTTGTTTGCATGGTCGCTCTCCGCCTCATCTCAATCCCCCCCCCCCCTCCCCCTCGGATTTCCATGACCTTGGGGACTCTCAGTAATGGTGTCTCCTCCAGCTGCCTTGCGTTCATAATGCAGTTTTCATTATTTCCAAAGGGGCTTCCATGTGGCGCGCTTAGCCGAGGTGTAACCGAAATGGTCCTCGGAATCAAATAGGACAGGACCCCACCTGCCCCCCCCCCCCCCCCCCTGCCCCCCCCCCCTCAAGTGGAAAAAAATCACCTTTACATTAAGATCAGTGTTGACATTGTAGCGCAGCGGGCGCAGACTCCCCCCCCAAAAAAAAGAAAAAAAAATGCAGGCGACGCCGATCGAATATCAATGGCGACTAGACTCCGTTGCTCACAGTAGAACGAGAGCTGTGCGGAGCCAATGTGTGACAGGTGGCTAACAGGGCGTAGCGCACTGATCATGGATTTGAGTGTCAACATAAAACGCCACTCGCTTGGGCAAAAAAAAAAACACACTCCCCCGCCCAAAAAGCCACTTATCGCCCGAGCATCAAAAAGCATAATTGAAAAGCGTCGCCTCTTCAAGGACAAGTCCGCAAAGTGATGTTTTTCTCGCTCATCAGCGTCGGATGCCATTATCCCTCTTAAAAACAACGTTCATATCCGCAGCTTAATTCCCCCCCCCCCCCCCCCCCCCCCCCCCCCCCCACCCTAAATCCCCCCCCCCCCCCCACACACACACACACACACACATCAGGGCGAATTAAGGGGAGCCGAAGCCGCGGCGAGAAACGCCTGCAAGCCTCCCGTTTGAAAAGATTTACACGCGCAATATCACGATGTGCTGACCCACTAGTGCGGCTGCTGCTGCTAATCTGCAGCGTTTTACGTTTCACCTCTGTCCACTTGCCTTCGTCTTCTTGCCGCTTCTCTGTGGTGTCGGTGTTCTAGCCTGATGGTATCGGGGGGGCCCTGATTAGTCCTGCCGTTCTCCTGCTAATCTCCCGGGCCCAATCCTGAGCCCCCCCCCCCACCCCCCAATAACAATTTTAACAGGGGAGCCATTTGACTATCGGGCCTGTCCTCTTGCCCTCGAGATATCGCTGGATTTTCCTAAAGAGGCGCTGGAGAGTTTAGGCTCCATCCTCGGTGATAATTCCGACTGTGTCTCAACTGCTTTCGACATCTACTTAACTGTGGCGTAAGCCTTCCTGCGTCGACACATATACGTCCGAATCTCATTGTGAAGGGGGATTCCTGGGAAATGGACACGCGGTGGGGACGTGTGCGTCGCGCAACGATCCGAGTCACGTGACGCCGCGGCTGATTGCATCGGACAGAGCGCGATGGCGTTGCATTGATCTGTTATGCTATGTGTCAATTTATCGTGACGCATCTGATTGCTGTTTATCGAGGTGTGGTTCGAGACGGTCTCGGTGGGTGGGCCCCGCTCATCTGATGGTGAGTGGTTCTCCAGCAGTTCTCTGCATTCTTCTCTGTGCACAGGTTTTTCTTGTTGTATGTGGTAGAGCGGGAAGCAATGTCAAAAATCGGTGGGGGGGGGGAAAAAAAGTAAAAAATTACACCTTCTTGTTGGGAGAATATTTGCTCAAAGTTGCAATTTGCTACCAAGTTTTTTTTTTTTTTTTTTTTTTAGGATACAGTCTGATGGAATGGTGCAATATGTGATTAAAAAAAAACAAAAAAAACTCTCTTTTAAATGGCCAAACAATTGAACGCTGCGATTGGTGGGATCAGTCATGGGCCTGTCCTCTTGCCCTCGAGATATCGCTGGATTTTCCTAAAGAGGCGCTGGAGAGTTTAGGCTCCATCCTCGGTGATAATTCCGACTGTGTCTCAACTGCTTTCGACATCTACTTAACTGTGGCGTAAGCCTTCCTGCGTCGACACATATACGTCCGAATCTCATTGTGAAGGGGGATTCCTGGGAAATGGACACGCGGTGGGGACGTGTGCGTCGCGCAACGATCCGAGTCACGTGACGCCGCGGCTGATTGCATCGGACAGAGCGCGATGGCGTTGCATTGATCTGTTATGCTATGTGTCAATTTATCGTGACGCATCTGATTGCTGTTTATCGAGGTGTGGTTCGAGACGGTCTCGGTGGGTGGGCCCCGCTCATCTGATGGTGAGTGGTTCTCCAGCAGTTCTCTGCATTCTTCTCTGTGCACAGGTTTTTCTTGTTGTATGTGGTAGAGCGGGAAGCAATGTCAAAAATCGGTGGGGGGGGGGAACAAAAGTAAAAAATTACACCTTCTTGTTGGGAGAATATTTGCTCAAAGTTGCAATTTGCTACCATGTTTTTTTTTTTTTTTTTTAGGATACAGTCTGAAGGAATGGTGCAATATGTGATAAAAAAAAACAAAAAAAAAAACTCTTTTAAATGGCCAAACAATTGAACGCTGCGATTGGTGGGATCAGTCATCCCATCTCATTCCGACTGATCATGCATTTCACTTGAAAAGCAAAAAAAAAAAAAAAAAAAAAATAGAGAAATGAATATGGTAGCCGCCTGCCAAACGCCTATGGGCTAGAGATTGTAGAGCAAATGTTCTGTGCCATGACAAGTTTGTTGCCTCCTCTGATTACTTCCTGTCTCCTGAAAGTTGGGCCCGTGCGAGAGAAGGTCTCAAATTCAAGTTGAAAGTCAGTTTGATCTCAAGCCTCAAACTGACAAACATAATATTATAAGAAGAATATCTATATTCAGGACAATATCTCGTGTTAGTGCCGTGTGGGGCGATTACAGGTGCGTGTCGGGAAATGTTTCGTTCGCGAAGACATGCGCTATATGAGAAAAACGTCGCTTTTTCTAGGCAAACATAGGGAGTCTGAGGCTTCATCTCCATCAGCATAGCTCTGACCACGACGGGCGCAACTAATAATTCAAATGACCTCAGATTGAACGGTCGCCAAAACGTCCCCTTTTTAATTTCTAGTGCGTAAAAGTTAACAGTGCGTCGGTTCATCTGAAACCAAAGGTGGAGACTGCTGATAAGGGAAGAAGCAGAAGGGCTTAGAAATGACATGCTTTATATTCAAAATCCTTTTCGCTTTGCAAAGCTTGCGTGAACCTTTTCGTAGTAAGATAATGCGGAAGCAATCTAAAACTTTCCAGCGGGCGTGCAGGTGGCGCGCGGTATTTATTTTTTTTTATTTTTTTTAGGTTTAAGGTTCTCTATTCTTATCGCAGCTAATCCAATTAGGAACAAAAACTTTAACATTCCTGTCCAGAAGTGAATCGACCATGAGTGTCAAAAAGTCAAAAATATCACAAAAAGCGCGGGACAAGGCAAAAAAAAAGAAAAAAAAAGAAAAAAGGCCAGAGGGCAGGAAGAGATTTCGAGAATAAGAACAAAACAAAAAAAAAACAGTTTCACAATAGAAAACCAAGTCAGCCCAAAAGTTCAGTGTGGCGCGTTCACGGGGAGAGGCTTTCCGGAAGCAGCGGTTTGGTAGGCGGTGGCGGCGGCGGCGGCGGCGGCGGCATTTTCTGCCGGCGCGCTCCAGTTACGTCGCAAAGGGCGCCCGACGACGCCTCCTCTGTGTCGTGGCGGAAGGCTTCGACGCACCGCCAGGCACACGCGCCCTTGACCCCCTTCGGCGGGAGAGGCTTGTCGCCGCCAGCGGGTCGAGGCCTCGTTTCTCCGGGCGTGTGGTGTCAAGGATTTGTATAGAGTCTCCGGCAGTGAGGTCTTGACGGATTAAAGTGATCGGAGGCGCGGCGCGCTTGGAAATATGCGAGTCCCAAAATAAATCCCCCTTTCAGCCAGGCTCTAATGACAGGTTTTTGTTTGCGTGCGCGGATTGCTGCTTCATGGCGCACGGGTGTGGAGCAGGGCAAAGCTGCAGCTGGCCTGACGGCACACATGCCCACCTGTCAGTCCTGGGCGGTGGCAGCTGGGCATATGCCTTATAATCACAAACCGTTTGGCTCAAATAAACGCGGCGAGGAGCCGGTCGGCACTTTCCAACCACCTTATTTCAGCCCGCTGAAAGTCGTCCTCGCTGAAAAAAGAATATTACTCTGGCGGCGGTACGTGCGCAACGGTTATTGTTGGCTTCTTATTTGAGCAAACGGGGCTCACTCCTCCGAAGCTGGCGTTATTGAGGCGTTATTTGTTTGCCGAGTTCCGCGGGATATTTTTTCCGATTTTCGAGACTGCGGGCTTGACCTCTCTTCCCGACGCTGACTCATGCCCGGATTAGGTTGCGTCTAGCTACCGAGGATGTGTCGTTGTCACGTCGTCAGGTTGGACGGGGCAGTGTACCTTGGAATATGATTCCCCCATAAATGTGTTATTAAAATCTTTACTAACGGAATGCTATTTAGTACTATTTGTTATTTGAAAATGACATCATATTCAATGCTGGTCAACACGTATTCGTGCTGCTAAATCCTCCCAATCTGTCCTCTATAATGCTCGATACTAACCTCGGCCTTCCTCCTAAATATTGTTATGACATTCTAGAAATAAAATAGTTCAGCCTCCAGCCGCTTCTGTGCTGCCCTGGGCAGATGCCTTTTTCTCTTTTTCTTTTTTTTTTCTCTCTCTCTCTCTTCTTCTTTCCGATGCTATCATCAGCTTCGCCACATTCCCAGCCAGCGACTCCCTCCCAGGAGATTTAGTTGTCCCCTGCAGCTGCCCATCTCACCCACAGCCACTCGAGCCTGGCCTCTTTTCATGCTCGGGGTTTTGAAGCGCGGCTCGGCTCCCCCCCTGGTCCTCCTCCATCAGAAATACTCCCCATCAGCTCAAAGCCCGAGGACAAGGCTAAGGTCAGGAACTCGTGGGAGAGAGAGAACTCCGTCTTGGCGCCGAGATGAAAGTCAAATCGCACATTATACGGCCTCAGTTGCTCTGTCTTTATACCACGGG
This sequence comes from Colistium nudipinnis, assembly GCA_016785305.1. Taxonomy (NCBI): domain Eukaryota; kingdom Metazoa; phylum Chordata; class Actinopteri; order Pleuronectiformes; family Rhombosoleidae; genus Colistium; species Colistium nudipinnis. The sequence goes on along the minus strand of JAFBJU010000736.1, from coordinate 312,228 downwards.
TAAAAGTGGGGAAAATAAAACGGTGAGACAACTCTGCGTCCGGCAAATCCGGCATCAGTGTACAAACCTGAACTGAAATGGGACAGCAATGATATGACCCTCATGGTAACGTCCCAGTATCTCTATATGTATATTTTCACAATTCGCTCCGACTCGTCCTATTCGACTATAGCTAGCTATACGCTTGATTATGTCATTTCCTTCAGCTCGGACATGCACCAGAATGATAAAGCTGCTCTGTCTCGTAAACTCAGCCCTGCAATGCAGTGTATCGTTCGTTGCCGGTTCATGTGAGGCCGCCTTTTTTTTTTTTTTTTCTTTCTCTCTCTCTCTCTCTCTCTCTCTCCCCCCCCTCTCTCTCCCCCCCCCCCTCTCCTCTCCCTCCAAACACACAAAGCGCGTGAGGAGGGCCGACAATTCCGGCTTCACCGGAGTCCAACAGGTCTCCAGAGCGGCCTTGGAAAAAAAAAAGAAAAAAAAAAAAGGATATCCGGCCCAGGAACTGAGTCCGCTCTCCGCTATGTCAAAGAGATACATCACACTTGAACTTGCGCGTGTGTGCTTGTGCGTCTCTGTGTGTTTGGCTCAGCCAAAGGTATGGTTGGTTTGTTGTGAATGGCCAAAAGAGGGAGAATAACCATCAGCAATTATGAGCCTTGAAGTCGGAGTGTCCCCGCTCTGCTCCCTTTTCCGCCGAATAGACGAGCTGTTATTATTCTCAGTGTGTATAAATGTGTACATGTTCACGGTGCAATTTCTGTCATTATTGATCCACTCAGAGTCTTCCCTCTTTGCACTGCCTGCTGGGATAATTTCATGTTAAAACCCTCTTATCTCGTACGAGATTTTCTTTTCTTTTTTCTTCTTTTTTCTTTTCTTTTTAGTTCCATTTTAAATGACTACATCCTGTTTTGTCTGTGAGTCCGGGGACTTAGGAGTGCATTTGAATAACATGACGTATGGAAGGGAATATTCATGTAATTAAATACCCTAAATGCGCTCCGAATGTGATTTACATCTCTTTGACAATTCTGCTGTCTGAGGCTTTTCTTTTTCACGTTCCTGAACCACTGGAAAAAAAATCTGTGACAGGTTCCAAGCAGCTACTTGTTTGGCAATGGAATGCTCTACTTCAAAAAAATGGATGGAATAACAGCAATTCGTTAAGGAGGCAAGAAAACATAACGTGAAGGGCAGCCCAGCTCCTTGATGAAGCATTTGACACATTCTTGTTCAACTGTTTCATGACTCTTTGATGTGGGTCATTTGCGCGTATGCATACATGCATTTTTGGCTACCTATGTAAATAGGTCACGCGTTCATGAGTGAAAAGGGTAAAAATAGATTATTCTTTCCAAACAAAACCGCAGATTGCTCTTTTACATTCGTTAAAGCTATTGTGGCCAAGTTTTCGTTTTTTAATTCCATTTTTGCTTTCTCAAATTCAAAGTTCACGGTCTTTGCATTGAGCGACATATATCTTTTTGAACGGAAACGGGTCAACAACGCTGGCATGATACAGGCGGAGGATGTGTTGCTAAATCTGTCACTTGTGAGCCGATGATCGAATGTCTGTTTGTGTGCGTCGCTGTGTCGAGTCGTTGTGGCTTCCAGTTTTCTCCTAAGAGTTTGCGAGTACACCTCTTCGAGGTTTGGGAGAACATCTCGAAGAAAATAGTGGTGAGAGCTGTGTCATTTCCACAAGCACTCTTTCCATCTGCAGCGCCTGCCTGTGTGTCCGTGTGGGAAACGTAAGCAAGAGATATTGGACTTATCTTATTTTGCCACTAATTCCTCCTGGGAGGGTTTTTTTTTTTTTTTTGTTTGCGCCTGTGTGCCAAAACAATATTGTTTATTTTATTTTTTTTCGTGGGAGCCCCTGTCGGTGAAATGATCCTGCTTCCTTTTCTCCTTTGGTTTTGAAACCCGTTGAAGGGGAGGAACAATAGCCCTGTAGATATGTGAGCTGCCCCTCGGGAACGTGGGTTCTTGCGAATGATTGCTTTGAGCGTGGGAAATTGTGTTACGATGGATGGGTTATAGATCACGTGCGTTCAGTTTTGACAATTTCCCTAAAAACCTGATTTGGCCCCCGATTTTGCGTTTTACGACTCGTTTAAGAAAAGACATAATAAATCTTGCTTATTTTTTGTAGGCTTGAATCAAACGCTACCTAGATGAGCAATATTCGAGTGAAGAGCAAGAGGAAGTGTTGGGCCGGTGACATAAACACTGTCTAATGACCTGTGTCCGAGGGAGTGTTGACATTCATTAATTATTAAGCGTGGCCACACGTCTATTTTCGTCGAGGATGTGCTACTTTCGGGTGGATTGGATGACCGCTTTTAATGTCAGACCGCTTCTTCCAGAGTTTCTCCGCGTTGCGATTCTGACGGCCTATTTCAGGAGCCGTTTGTGCCATTGTGTGACCGGAGTGAGCCTCGCAGTGTTTTTCTGGCTCCTTTTCTTTTCTTTTCTTTTCTTTTTCACATCACACCCGAGAATGCTTCCGCTCCAAAGGTGCTGATGTTGACAATTTAAAAAAAGAAAAGGATCCGAATTTCCCCGTGACTGTGACTTTCTTTTACCCTTTGTGTAGCGCCACCGCCTCTTAGGTGACTTGTGAATGTTTGCATTTTAAACTTTCAATTGTTGTTTAAAACGTACCCCTTTGAGTTATACCTAGCTATCTTTCTGAATGCTTGGTCATCTTAATGCATCTGGTAGTACGCAGGGATGATCTTCATTTTTTAAATTAACATTTCACATTTTGAAAGACTCGCGTCTATCTAAAAAAAAAAAACATTGTCATGAATCAAGAAAAACCATATCTCTCCCTATTTTGGCCTAAAAATAAAACCAGAAACATATCTATTCAGCCCCCATCCATTTATTGGTATTTTTTTCCCCCTTTGAAAACGGGACAAAGAAAGCAACACGCTAGAAAATACAAAAGAAATCGATTTTTTTTTTTTAAGAATAAACACACCAGAGAGAATGTGTACCTCCCTCCCGACATGTGAGACGCACAAATCGGATTGATGGCAGGAGAAGAACAACAGATAATAGTGGGCCTACGCAAGCATTTTACGTGACAAATGAACAAAACGAAGGCTGTGAAACAAAGAACTGGACAAATGGAAATATTTGAATGCCTGAAGTTACAAATAGGATTTCATAAAAGAGGGATGAAACGGAGAAAGCTCAGCCCTGCGCTCCGCCAAGATTAGACAGAGGCCCGCTCCCTTTTTAACGGTGGCTTCGGATCCATTCAGGTTTGAAGGTAATGGCCGCATGCCGTTAAGCCTCTCCAGCAGCCGCGGGGCATTGTCCCGGTGTTTCCTGCAACGTGAACGGCAGACGATTGGGGGATTTAGGGTGAAATCGAATGTTGTCTTTTGAACCCGGCTCAGTCGCCAGGTACGGTTTTTGAAATGAGAGATAAAACAAGGAAATCACCCAGCAGGCAGTGAGCAATGTTTTTTTGTTTTTTTCCAACCCCCTTCATCTATCACCACGAGAGATCGTTCCATTCCAATTTGTTGCCGCAAGAGGAAATAAAAGCGTGCAATCATCTCGAAGGCCCCCCTCGTGCGCTACAAAAAGAATGTGCTGTCTGGGAGAAAACAATACATACGGGAGACAGTTTGCCGCGTTTACATTGCGGGTCGTTACCGCCTAAACACCCTTTGTGAAGTGCTTTGAACTAGAAATGAATAGTTAAACAGAGAAAAAAATCACGAGCGCATGAAATGGAATTTAAGCCCGGAAAAAAACGGGAGGACATAAATGGAAAATTGACATGTCTTGGACTGCAGCAAACTAGCTATATGACCGATGTCGCATCGGTAACATTAATCACGGGAATTAACCCTTCCTTATTCTTCCAAGAAGACCTTTTAATACTCCTATCAAGGTGGCCCCTTCAATTACACGTTGTGAACTAAGCCCATCACGCATCGTGATGGCTCTTTTCCCGGCCTCCAGATACAGAAGGTGCACAATCGTGTCAAATGAGCTCAGAGTTTGTTCAAAAGACACCCTTCTAACACGAAAAAAAAAAACTAAAAAAAACTAAAATAAAATTTTTGTCTTAACTTGAAGGATAAATTGTGTTTTTTTTGTTTTGAAAAAAACAAAATCTGAATTGCTTCAAATTCGAGGCAATTGTTTTGCTTCCCGGGGGACCAAAACTCATCATTAAAACCCCAAAGCATTATAACCAAAAAGGCATAAACAGGCGAAAGCAGGAAATCACATTTTGGAAACTAGAAAATATACGTTTGCCCGATAATATGGCCATTTTTGCAGATAGTTTTTTCTTATACTGTCACATCCCATGTTTAGATACGATGATGACGATTTTACAACTTGAGATAAGAGCTGAATTAAGAATGAAGAAGAAGAAGAAGAACAACAACAACAACAACCACAGCTTCCTAAAAGTATTTTCGAAGGATTGTTTAAAATAAAGAAACATGTGCCTAAGAATTTATGAACTTGAACTTCTCCAGGCCCCCGCCCTGCGATCCCAGTTTCACCTGTGACTCCGCCTGGGCACGTGCGAGGAGGAAAATAATCAGTCTTGAAGATGTTGCGTCGCTATGGTTACGGGCGACGTTCAAGGCTATGTGGAAGTGCCTGAAGAAATGCACTCACTTTAGTTCCTCACACACAGAGTTCTAGTTTCAGGAGGCTACGCTGTAATAAGTGCTGCATAAATAACTGCGTTGTTTTTTTGTTTTTTGTTTTTTTTAAGTCCGTCTCTCACCGCCTCTGAGTACACATACAGACAGACAGACCATCATGGGTCACAGGAGGTTGGTTCGGAAGCAAAGCAATTCTCCCGCGAGTCACTCCAAACGAGCCACCGGTTGAGTTAATCGCAGGCTTTAATTGCGATTTTAAAAATAAATAAAAAAATGTGGCCCAGCACTAATTATTTTATACGAGTAATCCTGACAACCTCCTTCAGGAGGCATATGTATTATTATCGGACTAAATTTGGCAATCTGGCTCCTTGTTGTCGCCACACGCCCAAGAATGATTCCGCTCTAAAGGCGCTTCATGTTAATTGCAACTTTCTGTCTTTGTCTCCCAGCGTGTGACTTGTTGCCGCTTCTCTTCAGTCAGTTGCGGTAGTAAACGCATATTCGCGTACCGTTTGACTCCATTTGCGTCGCAACTGCCCGATGGTCCGATTGAGGCAATAGCTTAAAAGATAAGCATCAACTTCCACCCTAAACCTCCCTCCATCTTTATGCCCTCGGTTACACGTGGGCAGAAATGGTGGTTTTGCTCATCGGAGTCAATTACAGGCAGTTTAGCGGTCCGGTATAGGTTATTTCACACTTTTTGCGTATGTGGTCGCGATGCCTCGTCGTTTCTCCGACTCACCCGCGACCCCGTTCCCTTAAAAAAAAAAAAAAAAAAAAAAAGTGGTGTTAAATGATGTGCCGAAAGCTTGAAATGCGAAGGCGTGATTGTAAAAATGTCCTGAAAAGTGCCAAGCTGTCCACAGGATTATAAAACAGGCCTTCATACGGGTGCCACCCCTCTGAAAGATCCAGACTTAACATAAAAAATATTCTGACTGGCCCTCCCGGTGCTGAGTGTCTGTGTGTGTGTGTGTAGGCGTGAGGTGAGGAGGACGTTTTTAGGGCTACTACCAATGCGATTGTGGCAGGGACCCAAAAAAAAAGCGTTTTTTTCTTATCGGCACCGTTGCGTAACAAGACGTGCACGGGAGACTCGCGCTGTTGAAGGAAGGAACTGGCGAAGGTGTCGCCCTCGTTGAGAAGGCACCGGGTGCCGCGTGATTCGTCAGGCTAGAGAAATCGATCGGCCTGCTTCGGAGCTGGCTCACGTTATGCGTATACCAACACGCACGCATGCACGCACGCACGCACGCACGCACGCACGCACGCACGCACGCACGCACGCACGCACGCACGCACGCACGCACGCACGCACGCACCCACGCACCCACCCACCCACAAACACACAATATCTGACACAATCAAATCCCAGCTGCCACAGTGTGTATGCAAACCATGAAATACAGCCCACTCCCTCTGCCCGCCTACCTGTCGCACACACCCCCCCCCCCTCCACCCTCCTTTCGGGATGCAGGACTGCAAGGAAATCTATACATCAGAGAGAAAACAGGTGCACCCTCCCGCCTCTGGAACATGCTCCTTGTCCTTGTCAATGATTCCGACTCGACAGTTTTCAAATTCTCACACGCGCCCGCCCGCCCGCACACACACCAGACCTGAAATTTAGCACAGCTTGCAACCCTGCGCCTCACTCTCCTCTCCTGCACACTGTGCTGCTGTTGTCGGCTGGCTGAATGTGATTAGTGGATATGCTGTCGTGTGTGCCCACACACACACACACACACACACACACACACACACACGCACACACAGGCTGTGATATATACTGTACACATGCGCACATCACAGTCGCGCACACACTCTCCACGACGTCTCCAGCGCCTGCAAATCCGCCCTGCCTGTCTTTGCTGCACATGCATTTGTCCAATATTTGAGTTTCAACGCGTTGATTCAGGAACTCGATTTAAATTGGACTACAACGCCGTTTCGGCGCTCAAGCCTTCATTCGGATCAGTTATGCCAAAACGCACGATGTTATTGATAATTGACCAATGTTAAGCAATAACAAAGCCTTTTTTTGAATTGGGCAACGGTACAACTCTTCGTGTTATACACAAGGTAAAAGAAAAAAAAAGAAAAGGCTTATTTTCACTCATTTAAATATCCGTCGTCGAAAAAAGGGTTATCCCCTTCAGCGCTCAACTTGTATCAGTAAAAGATGATTGCTCAAACAGGGTATTTATGTATTTAGTAAATGACTCGTGCTACCGTGGCTACGCCGTCACATGGTTCCTGAAATAGTCATAAGATGGATTTCCATATTTTACACTCCAGCTGGTGTCTTTTCTCTCCAGTCAGTCACTAGCTGCTCCTCTTGGCTGCTGCGGGAGATCGTCCTGTGTTGTGCTGTAATCCCAAACCGCAAATCCCTGTAGACGCTCACTGCTGCTAGGCCGCCATGAGCTCACAGTCCGCGAGGTCCCGGATTTTCTCTGGGAAATCCAGAGCTCTCGGCGGCATCTTACGGCATGGCTGCCGCAGCGCCCGTCTGAGGACAGCGCCGCGCCGCCGAGACACGTCCGACGTGGGCTGCTGTGCGTGTGTGTGGGTGTGTGTGTGGGTGTCCTTTGGCTGGGAAGTTACGAAAGAAGAATTAGTGCTTTCGCCCGCTACGCTTATCTTGCTTTTCCTCGCATTGCCATAGAAACACTGAATGAGACATATTCTATACAACTGGGTTCCCGGTCATCTTCACATGAGCTTTTCTGCTTAGCTCACGAGCCACCTTAACGAGACATGCTTAATTGATGGGGACATGATGACATTGTGCATTGCTCATGATTGGAACATCTCAGAAGGAATGGGGTGCTGGCATGTTAATACTCCACACCGAGATCTCCACGTTGAAGGCCTGGACGCAGGGGATTCACCCGTGGTCGGGCAGAGTAGTAGAGCGGGTTTAATATGGGGGGGGTCCATCTGTAAAAAGGAATTCATCTTTGGGGTATTCATTTTCAAAGACTTAACATCACTGGGTTAATTATGGACCATTGTTAGGCCTCCTTTTCCCTCTTTCCCACTTGCCTTAGATGATTATATTCTTTGGCCTTATGACACCTCACCACGGTATTAAGTGTCTGCCATATCTATTTAATATCTATTTTAATTTCCCGCCGCCTGACACCAATTGTGTTTAGAATTTTAAGGTATAAAGCAGCAGAATTGGCACGGGAGATTCTTCAATTGTTATGCTTGTGGACCTCGTGAAAAACGCTCTTGATTCCTGCTTTGTTTCCTCGTAACTAGTTCGGTCAGAATTCATCTTTTTCGTGGCGTGATTTTGCATGATTTGGAATGCGTTGCTCCTGAGTAAATGACTTAATACACAGTAGAACGCCCAGCTGCAACCAAAAAGTTCAATGATTGGCCCGATAAATATATGTATTTTTAAAATGTGTTCACGCCATTGCCCTCTGTGAAGAATCCACAAATCTATGAGCTTGCAGACGTTTCTCTTTTTAAAAAATTTAACCTCCGAGCAAAATGTCTTCCAAAATGTACTTCCAACTAATTGGAACGGGCATAAAATGAGAAAATGCGTTACAACTTAAAATTTTGATTTAGGAAAAAGTAAAGGATTTGTCAGAATAGTGAGCACGAGTTGAAATCCTGTTCCACGGTATTGGAACCGTTCTGATTTGCGAATTCAAGTCCTGAACCATTTTTGATTGTGATGTACTCGAGCTAATTTGACTAATAAAAACACTCAATCATTTTGAGTTCGCTGTTCCTAAGAAGCAGCTGCTGATGCGAGCCGTGCCTAACAAAAAGGGAAAAAAAAAAGAAAAAAAAAAGAAAACCAGCTCTCAGAAGATTTACAATTAAGCGCCGATGATTTGCATAACGCTGGCAAGGGTAACAAAGTGATTTTCAAAGAGTTTAAATATTTATCAGTCCACAGTCGGAGGAAATTGTCTATAAACGGAGACGGTTTAGCTCTGTGGCTAACCTCCCAAGGAGTGGGCGTCCGGCGGAAGATGACGGCAAAGGCACAATTCAGAATTTTCAATGAGGTATAAAAAGAACTCCAGAGCAACCGCTTCAGGCCTCGATGAATCACCGGAGCCGGGTTAACGTCGCTGTTCAGGAGTCTACCTACACAAATCGCGTCGCGTGTTGCCAGGTGGCGCGGAGCACGCCGTCCGTGGCACAGAGGGGATTGGGGTGGAAAACCATCGCACAAATTTTGCACAAAAAAAAAGAGCATCCCGACACCTCGTAACGCTGCCGTGGGGAAATGTTTTGTGCTTGAATGGGAAAAACTGTGATTGAATAGCTCAGGGTGGGGGGGGGGAAACCAAAAAAAAAACAACCCCAGCAAGTGGCTTGAACATGCCAACGTGAAACCACCGAGGCAGGGGAGGTGGGAGCGCATGCCAACTCATTTACACTTTGGTGGATGTGTCTTACAGGGTGACGTCGTGGGTGGCTGTCCGCCGGGGCCGGAGATCGACCGGAAGCCCCCCCACTCGCTGCGCCGCGGTTCCAAACGTGTGAGTACATCCACTTCGATAACTTTAGACAAAAGGTAAATAGACCTTTCGCCGAGGCTCAGACAGAGCAAAGATCCTATCCTAACACGGATTTAATGGTATAACCCCCCCCCCCCGAGAAATGTTCACACCCAGCCCCCTCTTAGAATATAGTTGACCTGAAGCGCACCCCCCCCTCCTCAGATTTTTGCTTCTGAAAATCCGATCACGTTCCGTTAACAATTCATGCAGTAAACTAGATAAATCCCGGTGAGGACAGAAAATGTTCTTTCTCTCTACCGAGTTCAGTTCCTCTGACATGTGTGTGTGTGTGTGTGTTTTATTTTTCTTTTTTTTCTTTTTTTGTAGTAATTTCTTCATTTGGCATTTATTAAGCGCAAAGGCCTGTGGTTGCTTAGTTCGAGTGAAAATGTAAAGCTGCGTCAGCATGCGTTAGCGCGGGGGTCTCGGTTCCGACTTTCTTCGGGGTAATGCTGCTCTGTCATTCTGTCGTCGACTGTATTATTTTTTCGAAAAAAAAGGAATGAGACTCAGAATCAGCCTAGGCTGAGCGGGGGTTTCAGGACGTGCGACTTTCGGCTTCAGAGCAGAGGAAGCGCTTATCTGCGAGAGAAGCCGCAGATTTCCGTCTCGCGTCAACCCTGAGCACTTACATAATTTCAGAGCGAATGAGGGCTTTGCCTTCAGATTGGCGCCCTGGTGATTGCGCTTTTGAATCCTCTGCATGAGGAAAATAGCAAAATTATACCTTAATGCCTGAATCCCAGTAATGGGCAACGCTACTCCGGAGATATGGGCGAAGTTGTGGCAGTATTTTTTGTCATTTGTTAGTCAAGCGTGATTTCACGAGCGGCTCCTCTGATTTCCTCCAGGCAATGATGCGTCTTTGACGGCACTTAAAAAAAAAACTGGCACATTGAGTGGCCCGAAGTGTGCAGGATGCAAACTACTGCTTGATTACAATCCTGTTTTTTGTCTACTAGTATAAAAAACCCTCTTCTAAGCGGACACATCTGTATGTGTTGACAAAATACAATGGCAAATTAAAATGGACTGAATTATAGGTCGCAAATTGACGAATCTCAAATTTACGAGTTCAATAGCACTAGGAGGATTTGCAAATTGCATTTTGGCATTATGAAGGCAGACATCAGCGAAACACGTGGCAGAGAAGAAAAGGCTTGGTGCCAAGAAGCTGTAACTCAGATAATGATGTTCTCGGAAAAGATTGTTTTCTGCGGTTCAATGTGGGACTTGTCTATCAGAAGAGTAGAAAAAAAAAATGCAAAAAACAAACAAAATGCTGCTGGTTTCAAAATGCTCCTCGTCCAATCCGAGGAAACATCTACCTCATTTAAGACAAATTTATGGTTCCTGTGCCTGGGCGGCGTTTGCATTACTCTCCTCCAGACTTGGCAGTGACATCCATTTCCCATTTATGGAAACTGCAGCGGCGGAGTTGTTCATCAACCGAGGATGAATTGCCCACGTGAAACGATTACATTTTTTTTCTTTTTTTTTTTTTTTTTTTAAATAACACATGGAAATAAATCTGTTTTTGGACCTCTCGGCTTCGACTTGGATCAAAAGCTAGACTTTTATTTAAAGTTTGAAATTTGGGGAGGAAAGGGCTCCAGCGAGGGCGTAGTGAAGACAAACATGCGGAGATGTGCCTAACCTGCGTTTTCCGTATTTATTCCAAATGATATCGAAGGGGGGGGGGGGGGGGGAAGGAAAAAAAAAAAAAATCCCCTTTTCATAGGAAAGCTTCCCCTGTAATATCGCTTAGGGCGCTATCCATCTTCATGCCAAGGTGGATATCAATTAGGTGAGCCAACCGTGTAATTGATTTCCACCCTGTTACCTTTAGCTCTGGTATTTGTGATGTTCCGACAGCACTGTTGTCGCCCGTCTTTCTTCTGCTCCCTCGTGTCAACACCGCCACACGCACACGCACTTTATTACAATCACGGGGATAAATGTGATCTATGTAATCCATTTAGGACAGGCGAGGCGCCCGCTCTCGGTGACTTCATTAACTTAAGCGGCTCACGGCGCGCGATGGACACCGGCGGGTCGTTATCAGGCCGCCCTTACGGCCATTACAAGAAAAGATCAGATTTGGGAGGAAAATTCCATTTTCAGCCTGTCCACGTGGCGGCGAACACTGCCACGTAAGAGGAAGGAGGGTCGCAGGCACCCCGTGGCTCCCGGCAATTTGAATAATTCACTCCGATGCGGGAACGCGATTGGTCCCGCGACCTGTGTCTTGTGCGGTCCGCCCGACTGTGTGCGCCGCCGAGATAAGGATGTGAGTCGCGTGCGACAGACGCCTCGGGGAGGCTGCCGGAGCGGTGCAGGGCAACCCGGGGTCAACTACCCGGCCGAGAATGACAAGTCGTAGCCAAGAGATGTGGGAGACTTACGAGATAAGACCCGGGGGTTTTTGATAGCTTCGGTTTTGAGAGAATACGATATAAGCTGTGATTTTAGGGGTTGTTTTTTTTTTTTTTTTTTATTACGGCCCTATCTGACTCTGGGGGTTGAATGGAAGAATAAATTCAACGCTGTGCTGTAATAAATCTGTGCTTACGCCGAATAATTTGGGCCGGGATTGCATTCAATAAGTTATCCGCACGTGTCTCTCCTTTTTCCTCGCGTCAAATATATATCAAGGAGCCGAGTTGTTGGTGTTCTCATTAAATACAGTTCTCTGACATAAATATCAGCAGCTGCTTGATGTGGATCTCATTCATTGAAATTAGCCGTCTTTCTCCATTCCCGTCCGTTTTGTGCGCCAGCTGTCTTTTCATCAGTTCCTCCTCGTCATCCCGCAAGCGCATTTACGGCGGATTGAAAATTCCTTCTTGGGCGACATCGCGGCCCGCGCTGCTTTGCGACCGGCCAGCAGGGGTCAGAATGCGATGCGCGGCCGTTTGTAACCCGGCGAAAAACGGTCAATTGGCTCCGAACGCAACAATCGCTTTATCTCGTGTCGTTTCGCATCGCGCAGGAGGATATGTAGCCTTCCTTCCGTCACCTCCGTGATGTCGACCAATAGGAGCCCGGCGAAGAAGAAAATGGGGACGGGGGAATGATGTCGTCGGTGGAGGGGAAAGGCTTTTGGGGTTTTAGGGTGCGGCGTCATTGTGTGATACCCGTTGCTTTGGGCGCCCATTTGTTTCCGTTGCCTGGAGTGTTTCTTTTTCCGGTGACGGCAAACTGTTCCTGTGTGTGTGTGTGTGTGTGTGTGTGTGTGCGTGCGTGTTGTCTGTCACGCCTTGACACAGCCGCAGCGTATGACTCGGTAATTGTATCGTCTGACACGATTGGGCAGACAAATATATTTGTTGGTCTGCCGTGTCAAATGTGTCTTTGTCTTTGTCTGTGAAGGAATCTCAGTCATTCAGGTCATGGTAATATCAAGTGCGATTCAAAGTAGGCTGCTGGTTGAAGATTTTTTTTTTTATTATTATTTATTTATTTATTTATTTATTTATTATTATTATTATTATTATTATTATTATTATTATTATTATTATTATTATTATTATTATTATTATTATTATTATTATTATATATTATTATATTATATTATTATTTATTATCTTTGTCTTCCCTTTGACCCTGTTAACCAGAAACTCGGGATTGAACGAAGTGGCGAGGTGAGTGCGCTAGCGAGGGGGAAACAGTTGCGTGTTTTTTTTTTCGCTGATGAACCTGATAGAAAAAAAAAAAGACTTTGTTCAAAGATCCTCATTTTGACGGCAGGACATCTCGTGCTCTGTGGGTGCATTCCGTGTTGACCAGCGCGCATGTCATTCATCCGGGCGTGCGGCCCGCGAGGGTGACGAAAAGAGATGGAGGGATGAATGCGGCCTTATCCCATCCGCTCTCGCCCCCTCCCCGTTGATATTCTGACAATCTAAACTGCCAGGGGTTACTCATGGAATTAGAGAAGCAGGGGAAGGGAGGTAATTTCGCCCGCAGCCTTAAGGTCCAATAATGTGTTTTGTGGTCGTCGTGGGTTCTCACGTACTCCAAAGGCAGCGCTGCTCCATGCTTCAAGGTTAACACTGAAGTGCTGTTTTCATCCGCACATTCCTGCTCAAGCAGAGTGCCTCGCTCACTAAAAGCCCCCGTCTCTGTCTGCCGCTCCAAGGGTGTGTGTGCGTGCGTGCGTGCGTGCGTGCGTGTGTGTGCGTGTCTGCAAATCTGAGTGTGGGTGCACATGCACGCTTTTCCTTTGTGCACAGACATGCGTGCGTGCGTGCGTGCGTGCGTGCGTGCGTGCGTGCGTGCGTGCGTGCGTGCGTGCGTGCGTGTCTGCACACACACGCACACTGAGTGTGGGTGCACATGCACGCTTTTCCTTTGTGCACAGACACACACACACACACGCACCATCTCCCAAAAGGCCCCTCTGTCTCCGCCGGGGGAGGAAAAAAGAAAAAAAAAGAATGTTATTCCGCCACAAAGTGTGACAAAACACAAACACAGGCAGTCACTGTTGAGCCCTGGCATCTGGCTACGTTGAGCTAAATCTATCATGCCATCGCAGACGGTTACCTCGAAGGACCTCTCTATCTGCCCGTGGTGCGCGCGTGTGTGGTGCGTGCGTGCGCACTCCGCCTCGGAAAATTGATATCTTGACTTCCCTCAAATTATTACCTGCCGTATGTCACGGTGGTGAGATGACTCGACACTTCCCCGTGTCATAGATCAGGCGGCGATAAAGCACTCCGTCGACTTCCGTGCACACCGCGGCCGTCGGGGCGCGGAAGAGGCGGGGTCACCGCGCTGACCGCCGGTGACCATCAGGGCCAACCGTCTGACGCTGCCGCAGGTTCACCTGAAATTGACATTGTCGGGGTGGGGGGGTAACTTAATGCCATCCACAGCGGGGAACCCGGATTTTTTTTATCCGGCTTCATAAGGAAGAGAAATACTTCATTATTTATTTTTCCACCCTTTCTTTGTTCATATTTGGCCTCCCCGCGCCCCTCACATCACAGTGGCTGACTGATCTTTGGCTTCCTGGTCTTTGAACGGGCGTTTGGGGTGTTTTGTTCAAATCCGCCCCGCGACGAGCACCTTCTCGGGAAATTGGCCGTTTCCTTGCAATTCTCGACTTTCCGAGTGTGCTGAACAAATTAGCTTGCCGCCTGTCATCCCGGCTGTAGGCGCAGGAGAGCGGGTAGGTAGGGCCCCCGTGTCTGTAGTGTTGTGTGTGACGGCTTGACAGGTGACAAGGCTGTTACCGGGGTGCCAGTTTTCCTTTCCATCCAGGCTATTATTCCATCTACGGAGATAGTTTTTTTTTTTTTTTTTTTCGACACGAGCACAATGGAATTGTGCGCCGATTGTGTTCCCAGTTGAGTTCATTAAGCAAAAGGAATATTGTGAGGAAAGTCAGATTGGTCAATAATCTATGTGTTTCAGATGGAAAAAAGTCAAGAAAAAATACAACTGCAAGCTTTAGGGAGAGCCAGGCAGAGCATACCGTGTCCAAGGTTACACTCTCATGCTTGACATCACCAATGTGCCATAATTATCGGATATCGCCTATAATGCATTGAAATACTGCGTGTTTGGGGTTCTCATCCGCTACCAATCTGCCTGCTTAATATTCCACTGTTCTGTGTGTCGCTAATTCAATTTCAGATACGCTGTAAATGCAAGCCGAAAGAATGAGTCATATATCCCTGTCTGTGAGTGAGTGAGTTAGTGTGTGTGCGTGCGCGCGCGCGCACTTTATGTCTAACTGATGCTTGTCGGAACATGCAGGAGAGTCCCAACATGGTTTATCGCGCCGCGCACACGCGACACAGTCCCCACAGTTCACGTATTAAACAGATACCGCCGATGTCTCGTAGAGCGCAAATGGTCAAGTGCAACGCTAATTAAAAACTGGTTCATGTTTCAAATTCAGCTAATTAGATGTGTTAAGGCCGGGGGGGACCAGGTTTAATCAATCATCAACTCAGTTGGTTCAACTGGATCCTGATAATAGGATTTGAGTATGTTATTTTATTGTTCATACGATTTTTGATGAAAATAGTTTGTTTAAAAAAAAAAAAAAAAAAAAAGACGAAAAATGTAAACGGTTCGTTTATCTTTTCTGTCTATTTAGTTATAGAAAAAGCAAGGGCACAACCGTGATTTTTGTATTATTATTTTTTTTTGAAGCATCTGACGATCAGCATCAGAGATTGTTCAGTAATATGGCAATTCGATTCTATTCATTAAAACACGAATATGATTATATGCGGTGATGTTAGAACTATATGGCGGCTACGTTGGGAAAGACGTAAAAGAAAAAAGAAACAGAAATTCCAGTTTGTACACACCAAAAACAATCAAAGTCTAATCCTGAGCTACGGCAGGTAGAATTGTCCTTATCGTCACACTCCTGTGTCACGTTATCATTGATCAGGAGATAATGTGGGAAGACTGATCTATTGAATTTCCAGGCCCCTTATGGAAATTCACCAGATCGGTCTTGATAAATTGACACGCGTCTTTTCTAATGCCCAACTCCTGCGCTGCAGTTTTACCCAACGCGGACTTTCTCGCCCACACGGCGAAGCCGGAGCTCGGGTCTCGGGTCTCCCCCGGGTTTTTGCCACGGCGTGCATCAGTGCTGCAGCATAAGCGATGTGACGGGCTCTAATGTAGGCGGACAGGTGACGCACTCTGGGGGATGGCGTCCCTTGAGACGGGCTGCGATGCAAGTTGGACACTGTATGTGTGAAATGTCACTATGAATTAGAAAGTAGACCATCAGGAGCCGCGTGTCGTAGCATGGCTCTGCATGCAAGGATGATTTCGTCCGCGTGCCTCTGTGGGACAGGTGAAACGCGCCTATTTCATTTTTGAGTGGAATTTATTTTTAAACGTTGCAGTTTGTTGTTGTTTTTCACATTTACCCTCACGGCATGTGTCACACGTACCGTTCGTTTCACCGTGTTATTTTCCCGAAGAGGTGAATTAAAGGCACTCGTTCAGCCTGTGGTGAATCACAGAGAGTTTAAGCTCTCTGGATATTCCACAATAGTGATTTTTTTTGTTTTTTTTATGTCAAAATGAAATCGACCTCAGACGTACTGTACTTGTAAACTGGATTTTATATAACCTATTTTAGCATTGCCAGCAGAGCCGCTCCACAGTATGTGTGTAGCGTGTAGAGTGGTCAGTAAGTCAGCTACTTGGCCCAATATATCTGCTGCAGACACCCATGGTCCCCGAAAGGATGAATCTCAGTGAATTTAATGATCCCCTGACAATTCTTCCAATTCTTGCCTAAGTACAGGCTGGTGGAGTTGCTCTGGATTGGCCGTGGACGCGTCTGCTACAGTACAACAAGATGAACTGCTCCGAGACAACAACCCAGAGGAAAGTTAACAAAAAAAATATATATTTTGACCAAATGGAAATTCCTCCGCCATTTCAGGCGGTTTCCGCCTACATAAACGCACCGTTTGTCCTTGTTCCCCCTGATGTTTCCTAAGCGTCGCACATTTTTCGCTGCTCTGTGATGTTGTATGCGGGCAGTCACGTTTCACCACATCAGTTCTCTGCGCAAGGACATGTGCTGCGGTTCCGTGAAGAGCTTTGTATGTACAGCGCAGCATGCCGTATCAGAAAAAGAGAAGAAGTGTTACTTCACTACACCTTAAACTCAGCCGGTGATTAGTAGGAGGGTGGACGGGGCAAATCCCATGTCTGTGTTGTAAAGTTTCAATAAGTAATGGGTTCAGGCTGTAAAACGGCAACTTCCTCGCTTTAAATACTTCAACAATGCGTGTTCAAGAACGGCACCGAGTAACTGGCACTGAATTCCTACCTTCAAGATGGGCAGGACACATGTTGTGAATGCTCTGTTGGCCTGGTGCCTTGGTTTAGGGTAAAATAAAACCCTTTGTAATGAACATTATATGAACTGTGCGCAGCGTACGCATCTGTTTTACTCTTATCCATGTGTTTTCGCTCACCATGTCCTCAGGATGTGACAGTGGTCAGTGAGCTACTTCCTCAAACCAATTAAAAAGAATCTATAAAACGCACACACACACACACACACACACACACACACACGCGCACGCACAGATGCACACACACACACGCGCCCACACGCACTCTGTCTAATCAAGCCATATATCATGCATTATTAAGCAGGGGTTTGAATAAAACATAAAGGTTAGTGTTTCCAAAATTATTCTCACAAGGAAAGGGAAGGGACCGTCAACATATTTGTACGATGCTGTCCTGCAGCTTGAATTAATGGGACGTAGAGTTTAATGTGAGGCTGTCGACGGTAAACATGATTTTCTTTTTAAAAGTCATCTCTGGGGACGTCCGGATAGAAGAAATTTGGTAATTGGTATAGATACCATCAAATTGACTAATTCTCAATACCACATTTGAGACAACACACCCATGCGCACAAACACATAGCATTTGTGTATAATCCATAATCACAGAGAACTTTATATTGACTTCATTTCATTTCTTTGGGGCTTACGCTGACGACAACTACTACTTGCTTATGGCAGTACCCCAACCTTAAAATCCCAATTCCAAATCTCTTAACTTAATCTTTAAATGTCTTCAACTTATAATTGACTTCATTTGGAACGGGCTTATTCTCCCCAAAATAATAAATAAAAATTGTGTTCGCATGACTTTAGATTTAAGTCCGCGGAAATGGTAAGTGGAAATGCCACAATTAAGAGTATTTGCTTGTAACTACAGCTCAGGAGGTTTATCCACATTTCTGTCCCTTGGTATTGAGTAAAAAAAAAAAAAAAAAAATTGTAATTTTCTCTTTCACTTAACCACAGGGTTAAAGGGAATAGAAAAAACACCGGAGGACAGAGGCCAACGCTACCCGGAGCAAAGTATAGTGGTCTCGCAGTTTAACAGAGATTTACCGTCCAGTGATTACGTTCCCCGGAGACGGGACCACCTTTTGAGTGCGAGACCAAATGGTAGCCCATAGAGCTCTCGTCAATAAGTCACTGGAGGTCATCCCGGTGTTTGTGTGTGGCAAACTGGGGGCTAATCAAGTCAAGAGACCCAGAGCATTGACTGCAAATGGCGTTAAAGCAAACAAATGATGTGCGAAGGACACAGGGGAAAAATGCGCGATTCTTTACCTAAACTGCCTCGGGCAAATCGAATCATGAATATTTGAAATTACATGTGATCTATACAAGGGAATGATTGAACCGTTTTTCATCGTCTTTTTGGCGAAACGTTTCCGGCGGCCGGTGAGAGCTGGAACTTTGTTGTCCCTTTTTTTTTTTTTTTTAACCTTCGTAAACAATAAATAACAGTTGAGTCTCATTGGGAGTCAGCTGGGCCGGCGCTGTGGTGGCATGCCCTGCCTGAATAAAGACCCGTCCTCTTTGGCTAAAGCCGAATAGCGGCTCCGTAGATGGTGTTGCATTTCAATCCGGGAGGAACGTATCACGGTTGCCGGGGGCGAATTGAAAGCATAGTTTGTAGTGCATGCCCCCCCCCCCCACCACCACCACCACCACCACTTCCCCCTCACTGTCAAACGAGTGTTGCGAAATAACCAAGTGATGCAATGGGCCCTCTTGCAGCCATGTTGGAGGTCCTGTGCTTTTTTGGCAGCCACAGCTGGGAACAGCTGATCTCATTTGTAAGCTTAAGACTTGGCTGCGTCAACAATTTGGAAAAGCCGTGGCTAATTTCCGTTAGGGGTCCTAGTTGGGCACTAATGATTTAATTACTGCCGCATCTGTAATATTGTCCGCCTGCCGCACCCCAGAGTGAAGGTGTTTGGAGACCAACATTGGAAAAAAAAAATGCCTTTGTAAGTAACTTTAGGAGGAAATAATGATGGCCTGAGGAAAAACTATTGTTATTAAGGCATTGATGTGCTTTTGGAAAAATGGAATGGAATTTGTCTGATCATGGAACATAGTATTTGAGGGTGCGTAGTTTCCCTATATTTTTTAGGAATGACTTGTTTCTTTATACCAAATATTGAAATGAAAGTCAAATATTCTATTTATACTACTATCAGCATGTAGTGTAGAACGTACCCCCCCTTTTTCTATTTATTTTTTTGAGAAACTTGCTGTGGATACTACCCGATCGAATATCTTACACTATTTCTCATAATAACTGGGGACATTCATTATTTTCCGTCGGGCATTGCTGATGTTCATTTTGCCTATTTCAGATTATCTCTCTCATTCGGTCCGTGATGCCGTAAAGGTCAGAGGAATACCTCACCTCAGTGTTACCTAAAAGTAAGGCCGATTCGGTCCCGAACCTGCTTTTTTTCCCCTGCACAAAAGTGCCTCAAAGGTCAGTCTGTCACGAACGCGTGGACTTGGCATTCTGGGCTGCTCCGGCGCCGTCTTCAGAGGCAGACGTGCCGACTAACAAGGTCCTAAGCTTTTCGGTGCCACCGCTTAAGCATTCCTCTCCAACAGGTATCCCGTCCGAGGTTCTGGTGGAGAACACGATCTCCGGGGAATATAACAAGTCTGCTGACATTGATGCAGCCAGGTAGCGCATGATGTTTTTTTTTCCTGATTCACCCTCTCCTCATCCGCTCATTTAACTGAGAGGGCATCTAGGGTAGGGGTGGGCGACCCTCATGTTGTGCGGCCTGCGAGTCGAATCACGGAAAACCATTACTTAATGATTCGTCTCACAGTTTTAACAACAAAACATTGCTATGATAAACTTTGATGGCCTGTATATATTCAGTTATTTGAATTTAATGAGTTGCTCTATTTGGCACATTAAATGATGGTTATAGTGTCCTAGTGACACATTTATTTTTTGTGGCCCTCCCCGTCGTCAAAGTTGCCCACGGGCGATCTAGAGGGGAAAGAAGCCTTCCAGGGGTTCTGAGGGGCTGTGGTCTTAGCATGTGCACTTATACCGGGGGGCTGCGGCAAAAAAAAAGCTTCCCACTGGTAGAACCCGGCGAACCCCATCAAGCAGCAATCCTATTACACAGATAAGGGGCATTCGGTGAATGCATTCGCCCTTTTTTTTTTTTCTGCACTGCACTGCAGGAAGATGACACAGCGGTGTTAAAAAGGATTTTTTTTTTGTTGTCCAATAGTATTTTGGAGACTGCACACAGGATGAACATGCTTGTGCTTGGTTTGCGGATAGGCCTGGATGAATACCGGCAACGCAAATCCTGCGGTTCGCCGGGCTGCAGTGGAGGGCCGGCTTTTCGCGGTGACACAACAGGACTGATGAGTCTTTCCTGGGATGCACACAGGATAATACATCCGGGGGTAGTCGTGCAAATCCGTCTTGGTAAATTGTGACTCCCTGGAGATGCGCGAATGCAAACACCAGCGGAGGGAGAAGGCATCGATTTGTAATATCCCGCCGGCGGTAATAATCAATACAATGAGTGAGGTGGCCAGGTTTTTTTTTTTTTTTTTCGCCCCACAAAATGAAGTGAGCAAAAAGTGTTCCACGCCGGTGACTTAAGTCCTTCAAATGAGGGCCGTTGTTTGGGTGACGCCAGCACGATGGCGGAGATCAGCGAAGATGCTCATTACTTACCCAGGACCCCATGCGATTCTTCGTGCTCTGGAGGTGCGCTGGCCGAGCCCACCCGTTCGGGGGGGGGGGAGAGAGCTTTGAAATTGAACCTGGATCGGGGAGGCCTGGCGGAGAGGCTCTAGACAGAAATTACCGACACAATGGGCGCTGCTGCTGCCCAAGAGACCATGAGACCATAAATATCCAGCAGACCACGAGGCACCCAGGGGAACCAACCTGATAAAATGGTATCTCCCACTGGTGACAACCCTCCAGGAGCTGGATAAGTGAGATAGCAGCGTGATGAACTTTAACTGACACCAGTGGGCATTCATCAAGGGCGGTAACCCGTAACGCTTCCCTCCAGACAGTAGAAGTGAATTCCCTGCCCCACCCGCCCCTGAATATCGTGGCCACCTGACCCAGTCTGCGGCCATATTTTAGCTGCGCCAACTTATTAGGCCAATGGGACATTTTAATAGCTTTAGCTCGACAAAGGTCAAGGTCCTCTCCCATGCCTCTGTCTGATGCACGTGTGGATGCTGCGTTGCATGTGTCCGCATAAGGCCGATTTGGCCAGAAACATAGAAGCCGACGTGGCGAATTGGATGCAATGGTGTCTGTTGACAGAATGTAAAAAAAAAAAGAAAGAAAAAAGTAATTTATTGTATTTTTCGCTTTTTGGGACGCTTTTATACTCCAGAGCAAACCTCATAAAAGAATGCTTTTCATCGTAAACCCTAATTCACAGAAACTGAAGTTAAACAATTGAAACCTATAATTTAATGATATGGAATAAATTCCTCGGCTGGAAGTCCTCAGATATATATTCATATATGTTTTCACTGGGAATTTTCAAATCAAAAGAAGCACAGTGCATCCCCGAAAGGGAGCGGCTGTCGACAGCCTGTCAAGCGACATCTTCAGAGCGGGACGTCACCTCTGTTCGTACATCAGTAAACAATGCCGGCAGACTCCTCATGCGCACATTAGCAGAGCCCATAATCAAAGATGTGATCTATACGGAAATAAGGCTAAGCATAGAGATATCACAGGGCTGCGTTTGTGTCAGTCATTTTCTTTAATTTATGAACATCGGTTGAGAATCCAGCCTCAGGGTAACGCAAACTCTTATTGGGAAAACAATGGATTCAAAATGGCATAATTCCGCAGTCATTTGGGAAATGTGAGGCGTTAAAATGGATCTGAGTTTTTTTTGTTGTTGCCATCAGCCATTAGGCAGTAATAAAGGATGTTTTCCTTTGTCGGAGCGACAGTGGGGCGTGGGATCTCAAAACCGTCTGTTGCAGATGCATATATAATTCATGTGGGGGAAAAAAAAAAAATGAGTCCACCTGCTCATAATCCCGTTCTTCCTTTACCTCGCTTTCCCCACTTTCCTTCATTGTCACACCGCGGTGCATGCGTTACGGACGCCACACATCGGTTTTTTCGAGGAGTATCATGTGGGAGTGTGATAACATTGAGTTATTGCAAATGGATTTTCTTGAACTTGCCCGACTACTCCACTTGCACAGTTAAAAAGGAGACGTGTTCTAAGGACGCAGGTGGCAGCTTTCAGTAATGCCACAAGCCCTCCTCATACGGAAGCAACGGCGAATATGGGAAACCCAAGGGTGTGCGTCTGTGTGCGTCTGTGTGCGTCTGCGTGCGTGTTTGTCACCTGCCCGGTCGTCTTCCGTACGTGACGCGCCGCTGAGCTTGAGGAAAAATAGGCAGACGCTTGCAAACAGGGCTGGTACTCTGATGAATGGAACGACAGCAAACGACTCATTCGAGGAAACTGCAACTTCCCCCTATCATGACGTTACAGCACAGATGTGTCTCCCGTGATGAGGGTGCGGGGCCGCAAGAAGGAGACAGTCCAACCGAGGTTGGAGGTCCTTTTTGCCACGCCAACGAAAACTTTAGCCTGAGGGTTTGTCATGTGCATATAAACACACGATACACAATGCTTGCTCATGCACAGAGCCCACCACTGCACGGTTGCTATGTTGCACTCTTTTTGGAGAGAATAGCAATTCTGGCGAATTAAATTGAAAGAGCTGATTATACCGTGAGTGCTCCCCCCCCCCTCCCCCCCACTCATTCTCATATCGGGAAGTGGTGAGACCTGGCTGGCTGTGGTCCTGAAGCACCGCTGTCCCCCGTGAACGGTAAAGTAAGGGGCTCATCTGCGGCCCACGGAGGGATCAAGTTGAAGTAGTGCTCTAACTCGCTCATAAATTATGAGCCTGGTGTTTGGTTTGTTTGCTCATGTGTGCCGCTGGCGGAAGACATGGGGGGCGCGGCGCCTCCCTCCCTCCCTCCCTCCCTCTTCATCCTCTCCTTCCCTCCCTCTCCATTCTCCTCATTCTCCCACCACTCCCTGGGGTGTGTCTGTGGCAGTGCGTTCCTCCCTGCTGCAGAGCCCGTAGCATCCGCGCTCTCGCCTGTGATTCCCCTTATACCTCCATACCTTCCCCACAGAAATGTTCCTTTCCCTGTTTGTGGGTGAGTGCGCCTCTGTCTGCGTGCGTCTGTCCGATGAGTGAGTCAGCGCACACCTACGAGCGTGGCGTCTGGGTGCGGGGTGTGTGTGTGTGTGTGTGCGTGTGAGTGTGAGGAAGGGGGGGGGGGTGTACATGGGTCAGTCATCACACTAGGCGTCACTTTGGAGTGTTGAGGACGTCGGTGAACCGGAGGAGAGCGCCGGATGGGATGGGAGCCGCGGAACCCACATCACTCACTGAAGACTGAACAAGTCCCCCATCTCTCTCGCTTTCTCTCTCTCTATCTCCCCCTCCCTCCCTCCCTCTCGTCTGCAGCCTCCAAGAACAGCCGCCGCATCATTTTTTTCTGAGCATCAGCCTCCTCCCTTTCCCTCCTCCCTCCATCCTCTCTCTCTCTCTCTCTCTCTCTCTCTCTCTCTCTCTCTCTCTCTCTCTCCCCCCCCTTCCCTCTCCATCTCCCTCTCTGCTGCTGCCTGCACCACTGTGGGAATGCAGCGGAGGTAAACGCAGAGGCTTCTCTCTCTTTTTTTTTGTTTTGCGTGTTTTCTCTCTCTATCTCCGTCGCCGGCTCTCTGTATTGCCGTCTCCCACCCGACGTCGGATCTATCACTCACGGTGACGGACACACGCGACTGTCACTCGCGGGGAGGAGAGTCGGGTGGTCGGACCAGGATTAGTTGGATTTAGCCCGATTCTCCGGACATCTACACCGCCCCGTCTCGTCGCCACCTCCTCTCTTTCCCTCCTCAATTTCAGCGTCTTTCGCTCTCTCTCTCTCTCTCTCACACACGCGACTGTCACTCGCGGGGAGGAGAGTCGGGTGGTCGGACCAGGATTAGTTGGATTTAGCCCGATTCTCCGGACATCTACACCGCCCCGTCTCGTCGCCACCTCCTCTCTTTCCCTCCTCAATTTCAGCGTCTTTCTCTCTCTCTCTCTCTCTCTCTCTCTCTCTCTCCCTCCCTCTCCCTCTCCCCCCACCCACCCACCGCTCCGCATCTGGATTACCAACAGCTGGCAGGACCGTCGGGGAGGACTGAGGGCTGTCACAGGAAAACTTGAAGAATCCGACATAGACACCTTAAAGAGAGAGGGGGGGGAAAAAAGGGGGAGCGCTGTGTGTTCCAATATTAGGTTAGGGGGGAAAAAAAGGACCGAGGAAACCTGAGGGAACGGAGGAATAACGGAGCGAGCTGTGTTTTTCTTTTCACTCTAATTGAAAGGAGCTTATGCGGCCGACAATCAACCATTTGTGAGTGGTGGCGATGGTGCTGGCGTGCACGCGCACACATGGATTTACAGCTCCGGTCTGAAGCGCAGCACGCAGCGGATCGATCTCCTTCTCCCCTCCTCCTTTATTTTTCTTTTTCTTTTTTTTTTCTTTTTCTTTCCACCAGCCACTGAGGAGTCCGTGGATTTCTAATCGTTTCGTTAGGCGCCGAACTCCTCCCCGTCACCTGTCCGTAACCTGTGCGCTCCCGTGGAAGTGTCTGTGTGCCCTTTTTTTTTCCAGCCCCTTGCGTAGTTGTGTGCGTTTGTGCGCGTGTTTGTGCGTGTGCGTGCGTGCATGCGTGTGCCCGCTTTGTTGTCCGCCAGAGGGAGTGTAGGTAATATTGCTTGTGTGTGCATTTGGGTGCTGTGCCCGATATTTAATCAGTAGTGGCTCCATACGTGACTGTGAGTGATTTGTGCTGTCTGCCTGTGCACAACTTCAGGTGTTAAATCTTTGCATGTTGATCCGGTGTGTAGTTCCAGGCGTTGTCCGCCCATTACCAGCTTAAGATGCCCAGCGTTTCTTTTGCGCCACGTCCCCTTCCTAGTTCACGCCCCTGTGTCCTTTGGCCACCTGTTTGACCTCTCCGGCGTATCAAGTGACGAGAAAAAAAAGAAAGAAAAAAATAAAAATAAAACCTCCGGCATGATGAGCGAGCGTTCTGGCGCGAGCACCCTGGCGGCCATGACGCTGGAGGAGCCGGGGGCTGAACAGGCTTCTCCCCGAGCCCCGGGCCCTCTCCGCTGTGGCCCCTGTGCTGTGTGGCCTCGCCAGCAGACCTGGCTGTGTGCCGTGCCCCTGGTCATGGGCTTCGTGGGGCTGGGACTCAGTCTCATGCTGCTGAAATGGATCGTGGTGGGATCCGTCCAGGACTATGTGCCCACCGATTTGGTGGATCCTAAAGGCAGCATCGGGCAGGACCCTATATTTCTCTCCAAACCCAGTGCCATGCCCAAGGGGCCCGACGGGCCCACCGCCACCGCTACTTCAGCTGCCTCTTCCACAACCATGACGTCGACCACCACGCAGCTAGCTGCGGACGGCACCGCCCCCGCGCCAAGAACTCGAATTGGGCCGCCAGCTAACCACTCGGCCAACGGCAGCAGTGCCAGTGGAGATGGAAACCGTGCACCGCACCTGCACAACCGCCTGGGAACCCGCATCAGTGGCCCGGCGGTCACCACCTCCACCACGCGCGCCACCCGACTCACCCCGCCACCCAGCGTTAAGGAGGTCACCCCTCGCAACACTGTAAGAAAAGGACATACCGGAGCGGCCAACGCGAAGCCGGGGCAGAATTCGGGCACCGTCTCCACCACGGCGTCCACTTCAACCACCACTACCGTGAAGGCCACAGCCAAGGCGCAGCCCACCACCTCCCAGCCGTCGGCCCCCGTCAAACCCACGTCTCGATGGAGCCTCGGGCGCCCGGGCAAGGGCCCGGCCACGCGCCCACACCACCGCTTCCGAACGCGTGAGTTCACTTTTGGGATGGGAGAGGGAAGTACGGAGTTGGGGGAGGGAGTGTGATTGGGCGAGGTCATCTGAGGAGCTCATTTCTGGGCCCTTACCGAAGTTATAATAGCCTCACTCTATGGCTACCATTTATCACATAGCTGTATGCCTGGGCGAAAAAACATGACTCATGGTCTGAGAATATAAATGATTTCCGTTTATTTCTGCATGGAAAGTGGATACTCCAGTAGCTTAACATTAATCGTAATCATTAGCACACGCAGATATCAGGGGATATTATCAGTATTTTCAGCCCTCTGCTCTTTATCTTTCACGTGTGCATTCATCCGATATGAATCTTACCTCCGAAGGAGTTCCCTTTCCCCCCCCCCCCAGGAGTTCCCTTCCCCCCCCCCCCCCCCACTCACTTGTTAAAGTTCCATCGAATGTGGGCCTCGGCTACAATGTATGCGGTCTGTTGTGGTAGACTTGGGATGTTAAAGCCTTGTGACGTGTGCACTGACCATGGGGCGCGTATTTTGCATTATGAAAACAAATAACGGGAGCCGATGAGGTGTCGAAGTGGGAGGAAGGGTGGCTCTCGCCTCCTGTCTAGAGGAATCAGATACGGCAAGGCCACACATCCCATTTAGATGAGAGGATACTGGGAGCAGAGTGTCGCCGGTGCTGCTTCCACACTGCGGGGAGATACCGAGAGGGGAAATGGAGAATATGAGAAGGGCTCAGTGGGGGGAAATAGATATAGAGGCACGAGAATAAGGTTGTAGAGGACAAGTGGCAATAAACGAGAGGGGGGGGGGGATGGGGGGGGATACTTTGAAAAAACAACACAAAGCTGAGGATGATGCAAAAGGAAGGAAGAGAATGCAGGAGGCATAACAAAGCAGAGAATGAATGAAGAGTGGGAGCCGCGGTAGAGGGAGAGATGGCAGATGGAGTGGGCTAAGTGAGGGAAAGGCTTGAGGGAGATACAGGGTATAAAGCAGGGGAGCTGCGAATTTTGCATATTTAGCATTGTGTTAAGAAGGAAGCCTTCCCGATTATTCATTCCACGAGGGACATGTTTTTAACATCACAAGGTATATATATATATTTTTTATAAAGTAGGCGGGGCAGGAAGCGCGAGTAAGCACCGACTGGATAGGACAATGTAGATTTTTTTTTTTCTCTCCATTTTTTTTTTTTTTATATATATTCTTTTCAAACAGGTTCTGCTTCAGCGTTTCCTTTGCAGTTATGATTTAGGGCATCTCAGTTTTGTTTCATATTCACCATTGCTTCCTATATAGTTTGGCAATGTTAAAACATAGTCAATAAATGGATTAACCATGGGAGTGGGTCATTATCCGGTCCATTTCCTCTTCTTTTTTTTTATTTTTTTTTACAGCAAGGGGCTATCGGGAGAAACTACAAAACATGTATATGTAAACCGAAACGCTCTCTCCATATTTCTTGTGTGGATCAAATGTTTGGACAGCGGTTCCGGTTGACTAATAGACTAATCTTCTCATTTATCTGCCGGACGCGTCATTGGCATCGATTCGGCAAGCA
Organism: Colistium nudipinnis; assembly: GCA_016785305.1. Classification (NCBI taxonomy): domain Eukaryota; kingdom Metazoa; phylum Chordata; class Actinopteri; order Pleuronectiformes; family Rhombosoleidae; genus Colistium; species Colistium nudipinnis. The sequence goes on along the minus strand of JAFBJU010000736.1, from coordinate 284,690 downwards.
AACAGTGATCAAGTGACATCATTTTCCCTTTCTTTACCTCGGGGCAAAAGTATTTTCTGCCTCGTTTGTCGGACATTGGATATTAAACCGCACGTACTCGGTTGCACTGCTGTGGAGAAAAAAATAGCTCTGATTTTTCGTTTTTTTTTTTTTTTTTTTTTCCACTGCTGAGGGAGAACATTGGCTGGGGTCATCTTTAATTTAGCCAGCAGCAGTGGATTCGACGTATAGAAAGGCCCGTAGTCGGGCCTCAGACTCCTCGTGCAGCATAATCCGCCGCTCCGGAGTCAATTACGTCACTTCATAAAGAGCTGAGAGCTGCCAAAGCGGACTGCCCCCATGTGTGAACATCAGGAGGCCTCTTTTTGCCCTACGATGAAAGGGCACTGGGCTCAAAAACGAAAGCTCTTTCAGTTATTGAAAGCGGGAAAAAAAACAAAAACAAATATGTGATTAAATAAAACCATAGTTGGCTGAGGTTTTTCAGTAGGTCTCCAGCCTACCTATTGACTATCGCGCCTCGTGGGCTGACATTTTCGGCCCACTGGCAAAATCTTTTACCTGGACGTTTAATACAGCTCAAAAAGGTGCCATTATACGGCCAAAACACATTTTGCCATGCAAATCAAGGGAGGGACTCTCCCAATTCTATCATATTTCTCTAAAATCCTTATACAACCCTCAAACTGTGCGGGCCAAATACATAAGCTCATGAAAGATGTGCACCCCTCTCCAAAAAACCTCACCACGGCCGCGTCCTTTAATATAGCCCTTTGGTAAGCACTGGCAATAATTCACGACGTCAATGTCAGTTATAAAACCCACATGCAAAAATAATCGTAAAAAAAAAGAATCATTCTGTGGTTTGCAACTTCTTTGAAGAAGATCATTGTTCCCAGCCGGATACCTCATTAGAAATTTATAACATCATATCTCTTTTATTAACTATGCATAAAGTATGTTGACAGCAATCGTAGCCTAACATGTGCCGATCCAGAAATTGATTTTGGTAAAAGATCCTCAAGGAACAATTTGCCGGATATGCCGGAACTGACAGTGCCGTGCTGCATACTTACAGAATGCTCATGATTTATATCATGAGCGCCATGCCGGGCTATTTTTGGCTGGCCTGGTCACTGCGTCCTCGATTTTTCACACTTTGACAACACGCAGCAAGGCCATGTACTTGTAATCATTTTAATCAAGACTTCAAAGGTACGAAAAACAAGGCTTGACAAGTGATGTTTTGGCGTGTGGCGAGAAGAAATAGAAATCCTTGCCTCGTCAAAATCAACCGCATCATTTAAATTGCACCAATGACATTTGAAGAAATGGGCTTAAAGATCGCTGCTGATTGCGTTCATCAGGTGAGGGCTCGTTTTGGGGGGAAAAAAAAACAAAAAAACACAGCCGCGCGTGCACAGGCTGCTTTCGTGTATCATCTCTTCCAAAATGAACGAATCATTTGTATTCAGCTGAGTCTTTTTAGCGTTAAACTTCGGGGTCCTGTAGCCAAAAAGGAATTCTCAACGTTCTCTGTGGAACCCCCACCGCTATTATCACCAAAGGTTGCTGTGTAATTCCTCTCTTTGCCGAGTATTGACACTGTTGCTGTGGGTTGAGATGTTGAAGCCTCGCCACCTTTGCGCTGGTGTCAATATTTATCCACGTTGCCCTCGTGTGCAGCATTCATATGCTATATTACATGCCCCACACCAGCGCAGTCTTCTCGAGTTCGACGCAGCAACGACGACGCGGTGTGCACTGTGATAGTAGGTAGACTTGGCAGTTTGAAGTGCAATGACACACACACACACGCGCACAAAAACACGCCTGGGCCAATGATGAAACGTTGTGTAAAACATAGCCTCAGGTGCAGTCTTGGCTTATAAGATAATCCTGATTGCATATAGGGGGCTGGGAGATGGTATTAGTTTTCCCACTTTACTCGCTGCTGCCGCTTGGTGAAGATTCTAAACAAATCTCTGTCCTGAGAGAAAGATATGCTCTGCCCATACAGGGATGATGACATATATTTACCTGCACCTTTTGTATTTGTCCCCCCCCGCGCCCCCCCTTCTCCCCGTTTCCCCCACGGTTATTGTGTCTGCTCTCTGTGTCATTGTAACCCTCGGTCTGTTTTTATTTATTTTTTTGCTTTTGCTTGAATGTCCTCTGTCGAGCAGATGGGCAGATGCAGAAGAACCGGCACACTCGGGAGCACAGGCACAAGCGTGCAGCGCGTGTGCCCGCGCACACGCGGGTCTGTCATCTGCTTTTTTTTGGGTTTTCTCCCCCCCTGCATCTGAGGCCGCATCGTGTATGCGGCATCGCTCTCCACATACAAGCCCCATTGGCTCAGAAGTAGGGGAAACGGCAGATGAATGGAGCGGTGCACAGTAAGTGCCTGTTGGGGAAACGATGGGACGCTGCGTTGGCTCGGGGCCCGTTCCACTTTCTCCTTGGTTTGCGAAAACATCCTCCTCAGTGTTGTGCGGTTGTAATTCACGGCACATCTCGCCGGCCCCCCGAACCCGGACTTGTGAATCGCCGGCCCCATTCAAATGTTCTGCCGAGCCAGTCAAAGGCCCTGCTTTGCTCCGCGACCGATTCAATGGCCGATTGGCCCGGTAGGGGAAACAAGCGAGTCAGTCAGCGTCACACCTCCATGTGTGCGACTCTTTTTGGGAGTGTCATCTCACGGAATGCGAGGAGAGTGACGCGGCGATCGAGGCCGCTGTAAATCAACTGACTGAAACAACGGCTATTAAATCAGAACAGCTGTGCACCGGAGGCGTTGGAAAAAGATGAACAAGTTGCTTGACGCTCCTCTCCCTGTGGGTTCTAATTTAGCGGCTGACGCCTTTAACTCCGGGAAACCAATGGCGGATGCTGACTGGGTTATTCCGCCGTCTTTCTCCCTCTTAGCACAGTCCGTCCGTTCTCTAGTTTTGATGGCAAGTTAGCGCATGAAACAGTTCAGCACCGACTAATGGCCGTCGGGCTAAAGGTGACTTTTTCTGAGCCACCGCTGGGTTTCCTGAAAGTGACACAGCTAGAGGGGTAATCTGGTCACTCCGCCCCGAACCGAAAACTAGCCGCGCAGTCCGACATATTCGTTCATTGAGCGATCCGGACAGGAAAAAAAAAAAAAAAAAAACGCGAGAGGGGGACGCAGACGTCGTCTCCGGGGTCGCCAAAAAAAAAAAAAAAAAGAACATATATTTTTTTTTCATGGCACGCGAGCCCCTGTATATCTGCGCCGAGTACTACTGTGGGACCAGTGGAGCGCGTAAGCGGGATTAAAAACAAAGACATAAATCCAGTTTGCCTCTCTCTGTGTCTCCGGGGAGGTCCGGCTCAGATTGGCCAGGCGGCCTCCGAGGCCCCTCTGTCTCTCCGGAGACATGCTCGGCTCGCTGGCTGTAGCATGGCCCGCGAGGGCTGCGGGGGTGCAGCCGCAGCCACCGACCATCGCTGCGGCTCCCTCGTTGGGAGGCACGTTCCGGTGCCTCGGCTTGCATCGGTTCGGGGTTAAATCTATATTTTATATATCGTGATTCATATTTCAAGCCCAGCCTGTTCGTGGTCTCAGTGTGTGCGTGGATTGCAGGTCTTGCAGGTCACGCTGCCCTGTTGTTGTTGTTGTAAGCCTCAGAAGAGCAGCATGTTGCGCCAACTGTTGGGAATCAGGAACACAGACTTGACTGATGGTTGGTCACAGTGAATCGTGGTTCTGCTCTCCGGAAGCTCCTGCTGTGATGGTGGCCAGTGTGGACGGAGTTGTTTTACAGAAGCGTCAGCATCGAAAGTGCGTTTCATTTCGGTCTGCGTGAAGTAATTACCCAAATGTTGGGACGTTAGTTAATGTCAAACATCTGAAGTTATTCATATTTGTGTTGGTAAAGGAGGCATAATCAAAAAACATGCTTCCAGACACGCTACAGTACATGTAATTTGTCTGACAGTGTACCAGCTGGCTTCCATTAGTCTTCCTGTTATGCAAAAAAATGTACGTGTGCAATCCGAAAACAAAAGCTTTGCTTGCTTTCCCAATTAATCAGGCACTTGTCCCCCCCCCCCCCCCCTCCTCTGGCATCGCTGAGATTCATCAGACTGTAAAAGATATGTGGAGATACTTTGCTCATGCAAATGAATCAAAGCATGCGGGAGTCCCCCCTCCTCCCGAACATCCAGCGAGCACGGACACTTGACACTGATGGGCACCAATTACGAAGCAGAATGCATCAGTGTATTCGGCGGGGTGAGCCTGCAGACAAATTATCCCAGAGTGACAGGCCGGCGAATGCTTGAAATTTTGTGGGAATTGATCCCGTGCCCTTTCCGTCGCTGGTGCCGTGCTCTACCCAGTGAACCTCACCGAATCGATAAGGAAGAAGGAGGGAGAGAGCCTCCAGTGAGGGAGGGAGGGAGGGAGGGAGGGAGAGAGGGGGAGAGAGAGAGAGAGCGCTGCAAGGTAGAAAGGCATATAGACGTCACACCATTCTTCTCCTTCTATTATTATCTCTCATTTTTATGCAGATTGCCCCCAAGGTATTATCCACATTTGAATTTTGGAAAGTATTTCACTTCAGCCCTGTCACCACAATGTCTGCATGATGTATCCTATGCAAAACGGAATTACCAGGCTATGTAAATCAGTGCAGGTTATCGGCGCACTATAATACATTATAGGTTCTCGGGGTGCTGTATGTGGGTGTCTATGGAATATATTGCACATGATATTGCATATTACACAGAGTCCTCTACTTTCACTGGAGCTGAAATTGAAACTTTTTCCAGTCGGCTTATCATGACATTTATCAAGCGGAAATATCAACTGCGCTTCTGCAGCGTCCATACTTTCGGGTTTTGGCCGGCTTGAACAATAAATCTCGGGATGTCCTCTTAGCCGCTGGGAAATTACACCGGGCACGTTCTTCTGTACGAAACAGTTACTTGAGGAAATAATGGCCAGATTAATCGAGAATGAAAGTCACGTTAGTGGCAGTAGCCTCTGCTGTTGGTGCAAAATGCATTTCGTGAGAAACAAGTGGGGCATTTGCGGGTAAATAAACATGCGCGATGTGCCGATGGACACAGGAAATGGAAAGTGCTGTGAAAATAGTCCCGTTCGCCGCATGGTCCGGTCACACAGGGGGACATTTGATCCTCGAGTTCAGCCTCGGAGCCAACACTTCCTCTCAGGGCGTCTCCCTTCGGTTATATCAGCTGTCCCGAGCCACAACCATGGTCCTGACCCCTCACCCCTGACGCTAACCTTTCGTGACCTTAAGCATATGTAGAGCTTATGTAGAGGGCGTTAAAAGGCCTGGGACCACGTGCTTCCTGTGGGAATTTAGGCTCGAGTCTTTTCCGTCCCAGTGTTGTTCGCACCGTGCTCTTCGATATTCATATTCAAAAGAGCTCATCACGTGAGACTAAATAGGCCGCAGCTGTGCTTCTCAAGTGCCCAGTTTCCAACCGGATTTATTATCCATCCACTTCTGTCTAAAGTTACAGAAGTTGGTGTTCCATGACATTTAATGTAAAGCAGGCCTATTGCCGGCCTACCAGTAAAACTTAACATTGTTTGGTCGCTGTGTAATGGATATGCCGCGAAGTTCATCCGATGCCTTTAAATGACATTGACATTGACTCTCCGGCAGCAGTCGGGGTGGGGGACTCGCAGGAGAAGCTCGCCTTCTGTAAGTACTGACAGAGGCCATCTTGGAGCTTCTTAATGTCACGGTGTGATTTATGTAGACAAAATGTCCACCGGGAGGGGGCAGACAGAAGAGGGAGAGGCAGGGCGGGGTGTGCTGGCTGAAATATTAATGTATGGCAGGAGAAACGTGGAATGTGTGTTGCCGGAAGTGTGAATAATTGATGAAGCCTCCCTTTCATGAAGTGCTCACGTGGTGGAAGGCCAGGGACATGGTATAGGATTTGACTCCATAGTATTAAAGAGGTACGCCACTGACCCCTGCTACCATTAGAACTCCACGGACAAATGAGCTGCCAAACATTCATCCCACCCACACACACAAAGACGCACAGAGTTAATGGTTGCTAATGTCACCTCGGAGAAATAAAGGGGCGTTGTTGCCCTGAGGAAAGGAATAGTCCTAATTGAAAGTAAACAGTGAGATCGTTATTGTCTACATGACTCCCCAACGTTATATATTTGCAGATGGGAGGAAATGGAGAGTTGAAAAACATTTTTAAATGCTGGTATTATTGGTGTTGGTGGTGCCTGGGGGGGGGGGGGGGGGGGGTGAGTATACCCGCTAATTCACACATTTTAATCACATGCTGTCATGCCTATTTACCCACAAGTCTGCCACGGGGCTTTGTTTGTTTCTCGGCAACGGGGTGATTCTGTACTGGCCCGTTGCTAATCCGCCAAAACCCCAGCGATTCACCGCGTCACCCCCGTTCCCTCGTTCACCCGCGTGCAGGGAACACAGGGCCGCGCCGGCAGCTCGGGGGGCGCCGACGCACGGCCGCGCTGTGCGTGGGGCTGTGGCAGTGCAGAGAGGATTACGGTCCGTCATATCTGATCTCAAACTGTTAGATCCCGGTATTGAATTACGGAACCCCGCCTGGTCTCTGGTTCCGTTATCAATTTGCAAACAATAACGTGGAATGGAAGAGATCGAGGTGGCGGTGGCGGTGGTGGCGGGGGACTCCGAGTCGGGCTAGGTCTTTTGTGGCATACTGATGAATCTAATCACAGCCAATTTGTTTTTGACCGAGGGGTCTGCAAGTGGCAACACCACCACAGTGCCATGTGTGATGTACTTTAGGTCCCCCCCCTAGCTGGATGCGTGGTCCCATTTTTTTTGGGAGGGATTACAGCTGCATAATGCCTTCATTAACCCCCCCCCCGCGCCAACTATATATTTATCACCCAATATAATAATATAATTCAAAGCAACATTATTTTTTTAAGCTTTTATGTGGGCCTATAAAGGCAGAGCAAGGTGTGAAAGATTTCAAAGACGTATCGTTACTGGTGTTAAAATGCATTCCGGTCTCCGCACACTGTCTGCCACGTTGCTAATGCAACACGTGGTCTGCCCTTTATCTCGCATGTATAAAAATAAGCCTCCGGTGGCAAAGTGTAATGTTGGCAGTGTGGCACCAATTCCTCCGAACTTGTCTTTATCTAGAACCGCCATTATGGAAGCGCGGTGAGATATTGCAGTCACGACTTGCGGCCGAGGTACGGCGTGTGGCGTGCGGAAACGCGATTTCTCCCCCGGGCCCCGCTTTGCACATGGCATCGGGGTGCATGACGAGCCTGCAGGAGAAGTGTGGAATGCGGAGGTTGCGGCGGTTTCGGACTGATTCACCGCAATGTGTGGCCTGCCGCCACCCCCCCCTGTGACGGGGAATGTGCCACGGGGGCCCCGCTTGAGATGGAGAGGCTTGTTGTGGTGGTGGAGATGGAGGTCACCTCCGTCTCTCTCCCACTATCGTTTGTCCCTTCTATACTTAGTTTCTCCTCCTTTTTCTTGCTTTTCATGCTTCTCTACTCTGTTTCAAGGCACTCTCTCGCCTCTCTCCGGGCTTTCTCCATTCAGCTCACATCGCTGACAGAATGAATACCGGCCAATGAGAGGTGTTATCTTACAAGGCTACCGGAAGAGAGATAAAGGTATCATTCATCGTTTCATATTAGCTACTGTCACCACTTCCTGCCAAGGATTCCCAAGGAAATTATGAGAATGAACCGACGGTATTTCATTGTTACTATGATTACTTCTCATGCAGGGCTCTGAAAGTGTTCAGTCCGTAATATTGCGCAGAACCATAACTGGCGGCATAGTCGTGCCTTTCCATGACGGCTCGGCGCATTATATAATAATTCACAACATTTGCTATTTTGTGAAGGGGTTTTATTATGTCCATATATATTTAATATAACTACAGGTGGCGGAAACCGTTCAATCGCTTGGCAAGCGTTAAATAGCCCGAGTCTCTTTCAATAGTGCAGTTTGTAAGGCCCATGAGTAAACTCAACCCGGACGGTTACTTTGACACATATCAAACGTTGTTTGTAAAACGTGAAAATAACATTGTCGTAAAAAGCCCGTCATCAGTCGTGTCAAGGTGGTGGTCGTGTTGGAGATCTGTCTCAATATTCCTACATTCCAGGAAACCGTAAAAAATCCCCTTCTTTCAACTTCTGTATCTACATCATATTCGACATGGTGCCGCTTCATTCGTAATCACAGCAAGACGAGGCTACCAGGCCATTTCGAGTCAGCCCGGTGGGTTTTTGAAGAACACTGGCACCATGTTTCATTAGAAAAGGAGCTCTAAAGTGCTTTTGATTGTACATAAAGCTGTAAGTGGCTGAGGTTCAGCCTACACGGCAGACTCTCGAGTTTCTTTTATGTTTGTCCACTATCGGTAAGATCCTCCTCCGAGGAGTTGTCAGATCTGGAGACGCTGGAGACGCAAAAAAACGCGGAGATGCAAAACTCTGCTCCCAAAGTGTGGAATGATATCCCAAAGGGCCTTACGGAGAAAGACGTCTATTTTTGTTGGCTTTCATCTGGTCTTTTAACTTGAAATATATTCATGTTTTGGTTCTCGGTTTTTAGTACTATCGGACTTGCTCGATGCTTGAGAAATTCCACCTTTTGGCCTCTCCATTCGCTAGATTCTCAATGCTTTAAGCTCCATTATTTGTAGGAAGGCCGTTGCGTGTCTCTGTTCCTTCTTTTTCTTTTTTTTTTTATCAGTAAACCTCACCAGGGTATCGCTGGAGCGCCGTCAGAAACCCCCGGATGTACCCGATGGTGGCATCGATGAACAGGGGGAGGGTTAGATGGAGATGGGCCTCAACCCAGGTCCTCTCGTGGTACTCTCCCGAGGGCGTGCACAGCCTGTCTCATGCCGTAATCCACGCATGGTAAAACCTCATCCGCGGGGATAATGTCAACTCGCTCCCGAAGATAACGAGACCAAAGCCCCTGCCTCGCGCTCACTCCACAGTGTGTTTCATATTCCCCCTAATCTGCCATCTTACACGGGTCCGTTCCGAGGATTTGTTGGCCGAGCTTGTCGATGAGCACAAAACATGCACGCAGGCACGCACACTTTGGACTCTGTAGGCCTCAGCCGGTTGCTTTTCTCCAGGAAAAACTGGACGGACAGAAAGGACGGTCATTTTCATTTCATTAGGGTTGAAGTGGAGAAGCCGAGGGGGAACATTGCATAGTGGAGCTGTAGCTGTTTTTGTACGCCGCGTGATAGGGGGGGGGGCAATTACCGGGGACTAAACACACATGTCGGCCTCCGTGTTTGTCATTATTTCAGCCTTGGACTTTTTCCGCGTTGCCAATCGCGTTTCTATTAACTCGTGGTCGAGTTAAACTTAAAGGGATTGCCAGTGTAAGTTGCCTGCTGTGTTTCTTAGCCGAGTGGAGAAACAAGTTGTCACTTATCTCGGCGTAAAAATAGGCATACAGTATGTGTCTATGGGTGCGACCGTGACTGTGTGCGTGTGTCGCAGTGTAGTTCTTCAGGGGGGCGCTGATCAGAAGACCATAAAAGGACATTTGGCAGCGCCGCTCACGCTCAAAGTGGCCGAAGAGAGAGATCCCAGCTTTAAGAACGCTGAATCGTCACTAGACTGAGAGAGCATCCGTCAGGTTCGCACCCGACCCGTCAGACACGGCGGTGAATTATATATTGAGAGTCAACCCCCCCCCCCGCGCGCCCCCGCCCCCCGAACATCCAGGCAGAGACATCTTTCTCGCTGTCTCTCCCCTTCCATCTGATGTGCTGCACTGAATCATTGATAGGACATCCACAACAACAGTGCTCCTCCCCATAAAACACCTGTCACAGACGGCCTGAAAGGAATACAACTAGCGCGGGACGTGGAGTTCCGTTTTGGATCTTTTGAAGAGCGGCCATGCGGCAAAAGGACGCATACCGGGGCTTGTGGGGGAAATGGGCCAGGTCCTGCTGGTCTCTGCAGTACCTGAGAGGACACCTCAGAGCTCACGTGACCGTGAGGGCGGCTTCTAACCGATCACTTTTTGGCCCGCACAACTGCAAATAGCAGCTGCTTAGATTGCCCCCATCCTATTGTAATCATTGGCATTTTTGTGTCCAGAATGTGAGTGACAGGCTCCTGTCGTGCCTTTTTAGACGGTGCGTCTTCCTGTCAATACTTACCGAGGAAATGGAAACGCCCAGCCCCCCCCCCCCCGTCACGTATTTTCCGTGACCACTATTGATGGAACGGAATGACGGGCTGGGCGCGACTGAGACACTGGCGTTGCCGGCACTTATACGCGCTCTTCACTCAGTCATCAAGTATACTCTTTGATCTCAGCCAGAGTCGGGTATGCTTTTGGGGATGTGATGGAATATTTTATTGCAATTGTGGGAAAGCAATTGGTGGGGTTCGCCTCAGTCCGATGGTTGAACCCCCCCCCCCCCCCCCCCCCCCCCCGTCACGTATTTTTTCCGTGACCACTATTGATGGAACGGAATGACGGGCTGGGCGCGACTGAGACACTGCCGTTGCCGGCACTTATACGCGCTCTTCACTCAGTCATCAAGTATACTCTTTGATCTCAGCCAGAGTCGGGGATGCTTTTGGGGATGTGATGGAATATTTTATTGCAATTGTGGGAAAGCAATTGGTGGGGTTCGCCTCAGTCCGATGGTTTCACCCCCCCCCTCCCCGCAGTTTAACTTAAGCTTTAAAGCCTCGGCCGGGTACCCTGGTGACTCCTTTGCATGTTGTTACTCCTAAACCGTCTGTTTTACAAAAGGACCGCATTCCCTCTGATTTTGTGCCGTGTGTGTGTGTGTGTGTGTGTGTGTGCCCGGGCAGAGGCTGGAGGATTGAGGGGGGTTAGTAAAGACGAGGTCAACAGTCCGGCCCGGAAGGAGTCTGAGGCATTACAGAGAATAATGAAGATTAAGCTGAGATTGGGTTGTGCAAAGATTGGAGGGTGAGAGTGTGAGATCAATGTATGGAGGGGAGATAAGATAGATGAAGGTGAGGGCAGACAGATTTCCTGTTTTCTCAGAAGTGGAAACTGTCTTAATTAAAGGAACCCACATTTCTCCGAGTGGCTACATCAAGGCGCGATCAGATGAGAAAATAAAGCACAAGGCATAATTCATGGCTTCCTCCTTGGCCTTGGGGCGGGATGTGCCGGTTTTTGGATCCCGAACCGCCGCAGCCCGCCACCCCGATCCTGATCTGCTTTTTGTAGTAAGCTTGTGGCCAAATTATGTGGATTTGATCCCGATTTACGGAAGACGTTGACTACCCGCCATCAGTTGTCACTTATCACAGTTCTCTCTAAGAGCATTTTCCTTCCGTTTGTACCCGCATCAAGAGCAAAAAATCAAGGCGCATTATTGTTTGTAAAAAAAAAAATAATAATAGGCAGGCCTCATGCTTTCGCGTTGGGTCACATGCCGGGCAAGGCCATCAAACACCGGGCAAAGGTCAGAAAATAGACCCGCAATTGTGCTTCTCTAATCCACAACAGCTGCTGTGTTTGTGTCTGTGTGTCTGTGTGTGTGTGTCTGTGGGTGTGTGTACATGATGGATGTCATTTGTGTGCGCACATGCCACATGCATGTGCGTATGTGCGGAGACGGGGAGAGAGGAGCTAGCAGTGCCAGATGGGTCCAGCTGTGGATCTGGTGGCCTAGATAAAAGGCTAGATGGGCGCCACCTCCTTCGTGAGGTGCCAGGGGAACATTTAGAGGAGGTGTTAAAAGCTTTAAGGCTTTGTTTGGCCCAAACATTCAGCAGAGAGAGCGCGTAGGAGTGTGTTTTTTTTTTTTTTTGTTCTTGATGAAGACTGTAATGACAATTTATTTTTGAAATTGATCAGCCGACAGTGGCATTGGTTTCCAAGGTTTTCCAAGTTACCATGACAGCTGTGATGCATCACTTGCGGAAACTACACTTAACTATTTATCAACTCAACTTAGGCAGAGTCATTATTTTTCATTATTGATTAACCATTTCATGCCAAGGATGAATTAATTTTGCCGTCCATAATTTATCGGGAGAAATGTTTTATTCACTGTTACATGTTCCCAGAAGCTAAGGTGAGGGTCCGGGATGGAAATGAACATCATTCTTCAATGATATTTGGGCTGAAATTGAAATTTTCCCCCCTTCGTTGTCTGCATTTATTCCGCAGGTTTGTTTATTTATTCTTTGCTTATAAAAAAAAAAAAAATAAAAAAAGAGAAGTGCTTTAATGTCAAGACAGATTCAAATAATAGCACGGCCTTTCAAAGCCCATCGGAATGTTTCCAAGGGACCCTGTCAGCAGCGCTATGGTAAAACCAGAGAATATCTAACGTGCTACGAAATCAATCAAGTGTCAAAATAATAATTTTTTACGGCGCTGGACTTATCTATTAATCGACTAGCTGTTTCGGCTGAAAATTACATAAAGCAGATTTAATCAGCAAATGATTCCTTGATAAATGACAAAATCATCAATCTTGTTTTTGTCACCTAATCTGGCCCCTCTGTCTTTTCCCGTTAAATCTTGGGGAATATATGTACTGTATCACACTCGCATGCTAACTGAGCATTGTGAAAGGGTGGAAGTGGTGAGCCGGAGCTGGCCTGGAGAGGAGTGGGAGGCGAGGTAGCCCGTCTGTGTCCTTTTTCAGGGAACTCAGGACAGCCGGAGCCTTCACCGGCACCCCAGGGAGAGAGAAGACAGATTAATGCAGAGGCTTTAATATTTCAGATGAAAAAGTACCGCTCTGATTCTTTTTCCTCTCTCTGGCTCTCCTCTCATGTTTTTTTCTTGTTTTTTTCTTTTCTTTTCTTTGCTTGAACTACGACTGTGTTTTTCCCCGTTGTGTCGACCCCTCCCACCTTCCTCAAAGTTTCAACTTATTGAGACGGGAAACGGTAGATCGCTGGGAAGTCTATCGGAAAAGTGGCGGGCGTCTGGCTGTGGTCGTTTTGGCGGCTGTTGCAATCAGATGAAAAAGTACCGCTCTGATTCTTTTTCCTCTCTCTGGCTCTCCTCTCATGTTTTTTTCTTGTTTTTTTTCTTTTCTTTTCTTTGCTTGAACTACGACTGTGTTTTTCCCCGTTGTGTCGACCCCTCCCACCTTCCTCAAAGTTTCAACTTATTGAGACGGGAAACGATCGCTGGGAGACGAGTCTATAGGAAAAGTGGCGGGCGTCTGGCTGTGGTCGTTTTGGCGGCTGTTGCAATTTGCAGCGAAGACCCAGACAGCTGCTGCCGTCCAGCTTCGGAAAAATCCATTGTGGCCGAGTTTTTTTTTTTCCGACGTTAAAACCAGTGGCCGCCGTCCTGGCTTCAGAGTAAAGATGAAGAACGTGTCGTATGTTGCACAATGCATAGGTTTCCAACATGTCTGCCGGCAAGTTAATCCAGCATAAGAAGATTAGAACACAAAACGCCCCCCCCCACTCCACATAAGTGTGATCAGGCCAAATAATAGACACTCCACCACCGTAGGAATACATGATAGGGATTCATGGAGCGTGCATCACGTTTTTAGAGTGATGGGGGGAAGGGGGGGGGGGGGGGGGAATGAGTGATGGGGGGGGGGGGGGGGGGGGGGTGGAATCCATAGCGTCTTATGCGCTGCCGTAGCCTCTGGTCCTGCTGGGACATGTCGTCCCTGCAGTGCATCTTGGGGGTCAGACCCCTCGGTGTCCTCCCAGGAACGTGGCCCAGTGAGCCTCCAGAGGCAGACCTCGCAGTGGCTTCTTTTGTCTTTTTTTCACTCTCCTCTCGTGTTTTAGTTTTTTCTTTTGGAAGTTGATGCATACTATTTAAGACCTCATTCTTCATCATCCTCTTCCCTCCGGGGCCTGAGACTTCCGCAGCCGCATGTCACGCACACGAGCTCACACATGCCCACGTAGGACACAGGGAGACACATGCTCACACGCCTTCTCACACATGAATCCAAAAAGCATGTGCTATCTCTCTCTCTCTCTCTCTTGCTCATTGTCTCAAGCTCCCCATTTATGTCTCTCTGTCTCTCCCTCACATTCGCACACAAACACAAGCATTCACACACTCGTGCGGTTCCTCTCTCCAGAGGCCTCCTGCCTCACTCCAAGCCAAACAGTGTGCTAATGTGCTGACGTGCTTGACACACGCCTTCCCCCTTGTTTCCCCGCTGTTAGCTTCTTTCTCCCTGTTCTCCTTCCACCTTCTCACATTTGATTCCACAGCTCCCTCCCATCACCGTGTCCGCACGTGCCTATAAACGCGAGACTCGCACCGAAATCCCACGCTTATATTTTCTGTAAACATTTGTTTGTGATGCACGCAACTTCAAAAGAGTCATGCAAATTTAACAGCAAGCAGAACCTGAGTGCATGGAGCAAACTTAATTATGGGTGATTTAAGATTTATGGTGTCTGTGAAGAGTGAGGTCAGACTTGCAAGGGGATGGTGGATGCCGTTTGGATGCTTTGCTGTCAGGTATTTTGTCTTACATTAGAAGGCAGTCAAACATTGATGTTCAGTGTGTTTTTTTTCGATATGAGCAGCCGTTTATTTTTTTGGTACCGTTCCATTTAGAAAGTTAACCGCGGTAAAATGGAATCTCCAATTGTGTCAAAATGGTCATGTCGGGTGTAATTCCCAACTACCCAAAGCGATAGCAGGCCTATTTTGTTTATAATTTTCATATAGAAAAAAACAAACAAATTGTCTCTTTGCTCTGAAGTTTTGTTGAGTGATATATATGTGAAAACTTAAAACATGGCTGTCCATGTTTTTGTTGTGCTGTATGTTGAGGTGTTGGTGTGGACAGCTCCCTGTGACACAGCTTTACTAACGCCAAACCACTGGCCCACTGTTTCATCTCGCACGGCCGGAAAATAAAGCCGGCCTGTCCAGTCGAGGAGCTGTCCAGTGCTGAAAGCTGCAACACGGGCAGCTAGAGCGCTGAGCTTTTAGAGGTCAGCGAGAGTCAGCACAAGACAGGGTGCAACAGCAACACAATGTTGAGAGGCAGAGACACACTGAGAGCAGTTGGCTGGAAAAAGAGGGGGGGGTGACACAGCTTTACTAACGCCAAACCACTGGCCCACTGTTTCATCTCGCACGGCCGGAAAATAAAGCCGGCCTGTCCAGTCGAGGAGCTGTCCAGTGCTGAAAGCTGCAACACGGGCAGCTAGAGCGCTGAGCTTTTAGAGGTCAGCGAGAGTCAGCACAAGACAGGGCGCAACAGCAACACGATGTTGAGAGGCAGAGACACACTGAGAGCAGTTGGCTGGAAAAAGAGGGGGGGAGAGCAAGAGGTGAAGCCAGGAAAAGGGGGGAGGGGGGAGTGGAAGAATGGAGGACAAAATGGGGAGCGGAGCAGAGAGAGTATCATTCTCAGTTACAATGTTTCACATGGTGGAGCCCCTTTTTAAAAGGCCAATTACTCTGTAATAGTGCCAGGCTGACTAGGTGATTTCTCACTGTACTGAGTGGAATGGTCGAGCCGGAGTGGAGTCAGTCCAGTGGAGAGACCCAATCATCATTGCACTGGAGTGAAGGGAGTCAAGGGACACACATACAGAGTGTATGAGTGGGTGTGCGGGACTGTGCTGCCGAACTGTTTCTGTGTATAATTGTCACTAGTCTGCTGAATTCATTACTGAGTGTGACCTTCAAGCAGTACGCACATTTTTGTGTCTGAATGAACTGTGTGTGTGCGCGTGCGTGTGCGTGCGTGCGTGTGTGTGTGTGTGTGTGTGTGTGTGTGTGTGCGCGCGCGCGCGCCTACCTACCTGCCTGTTAGCGCCGTGTACCTGATGTAGTTAGACACTGGAGGCTAAACTCACTTTTAAGTACAAAACATTGAATCCGATTTTCTTTTCTACCTTTCTTGCAGTTTCTTTATTAAGCTTAGAAATGAAATGAATTTTAAATTCACATTTATGATAAACGCTGTTTCACTTTTTTTCTCTCCACTGAATCACCCTCGCCTGCTCAGCTGCATTTTCCTTTATTTCTCTCTTTATCTCTCTTATTTTTGATTTTTTTTTTATCTGTCTGCCCTCTTCCTGCTCTTGGTGTGCCCGGCCAACATGCTGGTACTGTGTGTTTGACATAGAGTGTATTCCTGACTAATAACTAGCTGCTTCAAATATGGTAATGTTGGGTTTTGTGTTTGTTGCAGTGCCGCGCTCTCGTCACTTTGAACATCAGGTTTGCTTAAATGGACTGAGAGGATTTGGGTGGTATACAACACAGCAGTAACCCGACCCGACAACGGAAAGATGATGGCCACGTATCGGCTAATACGGAACATTGCCTGCATCATGAATAGAGCAGTATCTGAAAGAAAACCATTAATCCTATGGGCTGACCTACATTAGAATATGGTTTCAGATACTTTAGATCATGACACATCAGATCAGATGTGGTTTCCACAAAAGGAGGGAATCAGCAACAGCATTAGTGATTGAAAATGTGATTAATTTAATAACAGACTTTGTTCTTTGGGATTGTTTCTTCCTTTATTTGTTGACATATTTCTACGAGGATTTAAAATGTCCACGAAACAGATGGGAAACTCTGAATTATATTTATTTATCAATTTAAACGAAATAAAATAAGAATATTGTATGATACGGCTGTGTTTAATAGTTTGATGACTTTGTCTTTAAGGCATGGAAAACATGGAAAGATGGGAGTTTTTCATTCGCATTTATATTTTTTGTTGGCCCACCTTCGTGGAGTGATTCTTTTTTTTTAAATGTTCCGTCTGTGGACATGTTACGCTCATGACAGATGACACTGTTTACCACAACAGAGCAACATCTCTCACGATGAAGGACAACGCTGCAGCATATGTCGCCTCCTTTTCGAGCTCCCAGAGTCTAATTCAATTGGATTGTCTCTAGGGGGGCGGGCGGGGGGGGGAGAATAAGGTTGTACTCAAAACACGAGACGCAGTCCCCTGACCTCTCAGGCTGACTGCAGTGCTTCCCCCACTGTGGCTTTCCCTTTAAAAGCCTACTTACCACAAGCTAATGGCTGCGTATGAATTTTTCAACACGTATGGGATGGGATCAAAGATTTTTAGATGTGCGTGACAGCCACCCATTCCGCCGATGGTGGCCTTTGCTGGCCTCAAGTGAAGACCCTTGGGTGAAGTCATGCTGAAAGGACCAGATGACACCACTGCTGCTGCACTAGTACTTTGTGTGTGTGGGTGGGTGTTCTCGCAAGGAGAGTGTAGGGAGAGAGAGAGAGAGAGGTATGATGGAGGTGGAGAAAAAGCTGTTTTCGCACCCCAAAGGCGCCAACATTGGGATTTAAAGTGATACAAATGCATCGCGTGTGCGGCCACTCGGCTTCTAGTCCCCGATTCAAATAGGTTGGTGCCAAATGGACTCCTCCCAAAACACCCAGGTTTGCGAATAAATGTTAAGAGAAGGTCAGGGCCTTTGTATTTGGTAGGTGCGCACATATATAGCCTGGTACACCGGCTCTTCAGCATCAGAATTGACTTTCGTGACTCGCCTTTGCCAATGCGCACATACTCTTTCCCGGGCATCCATTTTCCATCACATGTTCCGGTACATGCGGCGGGTGGTAGTTCCCCCCCCCCGGGGGGGTTCCCCCCCCCCCCCCCCCCGTTACACGTGTGCGCTCGGTGTGACCTTGCATGCTGGGTAAACATGCGTGTGCATGTGTGTGTGTATATATATATATATATATTTGGATGTTCATGGACGTGGACTGGACTAGATTGCAAGTGCCAACTCGGCACCTTTCTCTCCGCCGACGAGTTGACGGGAGCTTTCGGTGCACAGGCGTGACAAAAGAGGTCCTGGGGAGAAGGTACGGGAGATAACAGACCGAAACATTATTACACCGGAAATGAGGTACCAGGTGCAGTGGCATGTCCTGAAAAAGAAAAAAAAACGATGTAAGGGTCAGATTAGAAAAAAATAAATATACAACACTGAGGGTACATTCAAACAAATGAACAATATGCCATGTATTATAAAAAAATATATATATTATAGCTCATCATTTTAATTTGGCCTCGTTGTAACGTCAACAGAATTGACTGTATTAAGAATCAAAATGACTACATTCCTTTTTTTCTCTCTCTCTCTCTCTCGCTCTCATTTACAAGAGTGATTTTCCGGCAAAATATACAGACAGAAATGTTATTGTCGCTGGATGCTGCCCATTGTTGGGGAAGTGCTTTGTTTCCACCACTCACAGAGCGGACGAGCGGCTCGCCTGCTCCAGAGTTTTTTACGCCCGGGTGCCAGGCGAACGGCCGATACGCACCGCGTGTCTCGTGTCGCTGTCATAATGTGACGGGCGGCGCGGGCAATGGAAAAATTGCCAAATCACATCAGCCCGGTGGACCCGGTGGATTTCACAAGTCAAATCAAGCCGCTCTGATACATCAGTTACTTGTCCTTATCGCCAAGCCCGGAGGCAGCGAAGAAGAAGAAAAGAAATGCATTGCAGCTACTTCTCTGTTTCTGCCACCTTCCAGCAAAGTCAATAATATTACAATTGATCAAAGTAAATGCAAAACGAACGATGTCGATCGGAGCACTGAGTCAGGGCAGTCCTCTGGCCGGGGTCCCCGAAATTGAATCTTTCCGCATCAGACGTCCCTTTTTTTTTTTTTTTGCTCGCGAACAAAGACGACTAGCACGTTGTCTAATCCGCGATTAGATTCACCTGTAATTGGGCCCGCGTGGGTTGAGTTAACTGTTTGACTGCTCTTTGGCCAAGGGGGGGGGGGATGCCGCCTGATATTCCACGGCGATGAATCTCTTAACGAGACGGGAAGAAAAAGAGCGATTAGCTCACCCAGGATCAAAAAGGGGCCTCTCACAGTCCTGCGGGCTGGATCCAGTGCCGTCGCGCGCGGCATGAGCGTAATTATCCCAAAAGCCCCTCACCGGCGCGCCACAATGACAGCGGACTGTGGACTTTGGGCCAGGAAGTTGGGAGCGCATCACCTGCCCTCATCGGCGCACACGGGGGGAGGGGGGGGGGCAATTTCCTAATGAGGCAGAGCGGCAGCCGTTAGGGTTGCGGTGTGGTCACGGTAATGGTCGGGCGATTGCGGCAGGTGCTCACAGGGGGCCCGTTTGGGCCTCGTCATCGGCGAGCAATTTAACGCACGTCCGCTTCACGCCATGTCGCGTGTAGAATTTGTTGGCATAATTCTCGCGGCTGCCGTTGATGGCCACTGTTACCGTGACAGCCAAACCGCTGCACAGCGCTTCCTCCTTTTTCTCTGTGACGAATGGAATTAAAACCCCAACACTACAAAAAAGAAAAAGAAAAAAAAAAAGACATCATCGTTTAGCATTGTTAATGTATTAAGTCATATATATATATATATAAATTATATATCCGTCCAGTTCCTTTGAACGCTTCAGCCTGCCTATTCCTGAGGGTCTTAAATCACAGGGATCCCATTGTATTCATATGCTCTGAGCTGCCCATTTTGGATGGGATTAATATTCCAGTGGGGTGTGGGTGATAAAACATTAGGCATGCTCCTCGGCAACCAGACCCATCACTCCGGACGGCGTTTGAGGCAGTGACACATCACAGATCGCTGCTTGGAATAGTCGCCACAAGACAGCGGCACCACCCCAGCCTACGAGCGCACCATATTCGCTTTAAGACGGCCAAATGACTCCCCTCTAAGCTCAAGGATGCACATTAAAACACCAGTAAGCCATTTTCCCTCGCATCAGGTCTACACCCCGGTGGCAAGTAATTGGACATGATTGACACTTTCCTCTCCGTATGCGGGTACGTTATTAATATGCCTCCCGTGGACAGGCTGCACAGACTGAGCGGGTACATCGACCTAAAACAAAGATACGGGATTATGTTTTTCCAGCAGTGAATGTGGCATTGAAGGGCTTACGTCAACTCTATACGGTGAATTAAGAAGCTCACCAATGATACAGTCATTTCTATTGGCATGCCGGTGAGCGTGTAGATCCTTTACAATTATCCATTTTCACCACTCAGCCCTGCCATTTCCAATCTGTTGTAGCCTTAGCATTAATTTAGCTCCGCTGGAAATAAGGAGTCCCTTCGATGAGATTTGCTTTTTCACACCTCCATAGCAGATGTCCTAACTATATCCTCATGAGGTATATGTGGAGGGTGGGCCACTATAATGGAATTTTTATATATAAATATATATATATATATATATTATAATGGAATTTTTATATATATATATATATATATATATATATATATATATATATATATATATATATACAATTATTTCTGCTCTCCTTTGGGAAGTACGCTTGCACATCTCAATTTTGAAAGCGCCCCCTGTCACCTCCGGGGACTGCGCGCACACAATCTCAGAGCTTGGCCGTCCTTGTGTCTCTGCCTTCTGTGTGGCGGCAAACCCGCAGACGACTCGCCGCCGCCGCTGCCTTCGTAGACGGATTCCGGGTGGCCGGGAATCATCCGAGCACAGTGTCAATATCTTTGATCCTATTAGCGAAGAGATGTGGGGAAATGATCAATGCAATTCTGCCACGCACCCAGAGTTCTCCTGATGTCTCGATTAGAAGTAGTTGTCATTTTAATGTGTCCATTTGGCGTCGCCGTGGTAATCGCCCCTCTGTCACTGCTCATTTGTCTCCATTTCTCGATATTAGAATAATAGGCGGAGCACTAAATGAAGGCCATGTTTTAAATGACATACTCCAAAGCGCCAATTCCTAGATCCCAATTCCCAACATCAATCCTCCCTAATGAAAACGAGAGGGTAGGTAGCGTGTCAAGTTTAATGACGAATGCAAACTACTCCACACGGCATAAGACGGTGTTTTATATTGGTTGTATTGTGTCGCCACACTGGAATGGAATCGTGCTCTGCGCAGTCATCCTGCAAGGCGTTTTTTGACGGAGCCCGGTCTTTCAAAAGCACATCTGTTGGAGAAAAAAAAAAAAAAAAGATGTGTGCTTGCTTTCATTTATTGATTTTTTAAAATATAATACTTGGTGATTTAAGGAGCTAGATTGTCTTATTGACTTCAAAGCTTTGGCTAGCAATGTGAAGGATTCATCTGGCCCGGCTGTGAAGGAGCAGGATAGTGTACGAGCCATTAAAAGCTGCACGGCATCCCGACCATCAGATGGTCAGAATACCAACCGGCGGGGCTCGGTGGGGCTGAGATGAACAGCCGCTTCATACACGCGGGTGGAGGGCAGCTGCAGACCCGCCTGATCTATTGCCGTTGTCAGAGTCGTGATTAATGTGGAATAAAGAACCGGGCGGCGCTCTCTCTCTCTCTCTCTCTCTCTCTCTCTCTCTCTGCCCCCCGCCAGACCAGCCATAACATCGCTTATGCCGCCGTCATTCATTAGCCATATTAACCATTCTTTCCCAGTCAAGAGGGGCAATCACAGCGCAGCAGCGTTCCCCCACGTCTGCTGCAACATGCAATAATCTCTTATTTTGAGTGCAAATCAAGGCACGGGGTTGGTCAGACGGGGATCTGAGGGCACAGTCCCTTTGCCTAAAGCTTGGCGTGGAAAGTTGGTGCTGGCGTGACCTTTCGAAGGCCATCCACAATGGTCTGCTGCAAGTGATGGGACGCGCGCAGGCAAGGTCTTAATCGCCCCTGGCCTTTACTCCTGAGAGGCTGTCAGCGGCATTTCTCCACTTGACCGTATAACCCGACAAACAGCCATATATCTTTGCTATAAAGTAGTCAAATGTGGTCATGAATGCAATGCGCACCTTGGAGAGGAGGAGAGAGAGAGAGAGAGAAAAAAAAAATCCCCTCCGTGTTCACATTCATTATTTTGAAAGATTGGAAAATTCGCCGGTTGCGGTGGAGGGGGTCCGGGCACAATAATGCGCCTCTTTGCGTTCGCACTTCCTTTGTGTCACGGACACGCTGCAATACATGCGAACCGAGAGGGGAGAGAAGAAGGGAACCGAGATGTGCGCGTGACTCTTACTGACCATGCGGGACATCCTCCCACTCTCTGGCGTCACCTTAAGGGGGACGTGAATTGCACAGGGCGCGCGGCGGCAGCGGCACCTGTCCCCTGCTTTGTTGTCTCAGAGCCGGATTCTGCTGAAGAAATGCGATGCAGGGCCGTTCCCGCGGCGGCTGATGCATTTCTCTGACTTGCTGCTCTCTTATTCTTTATGAAGTCATTTGCCCCGACAGGGTGGCAGATGTGAAACAGGGGTGTGAGGCATTATCCCTTGTTTGCATTACAACGGCCCCCGCAGATTGATACCTGCACGGTAAACTGTCGCAAGAGGAAGTAAATAAAATGTGTCCAATACGGCTATTGCATTTCACTTTGCGTAAGCCTCTGGTCATCTATCAGCATAGATATTTGCTCCTGTTTATCATCGACGCTGTCAATGTTCATTTAGGACCGCTGCTGTGTGACGGTTATACTGCGGGTTGGGTGAAAAAAAATCGGGAAATAATTGACTTTTCACGCCGTATGCAGAAAGGTGGAAGCTGCTCGTTGCGTCTCCATTTCTACTATTGTGTGCATTTTTAAGCTTTTCATTCATCTGAAGTGTGAGCGTGAGGATGTTGCATAAATGCAGGAAATACAGAAAACAAACGAATCGGGTATTGGATAATGATATCAAAAAGGGAAAGTGTGCTCGCCTGACGGTGACTGATTGCGCTCTCTGCTCGCAGGCTGATGACATCGATCGATTGCCGGTGTCACAGCCTGTGACCAAATGAGAATAGCGCATCTGAGACACAAGGCGGCATTCAGAGCAGCTACGAAGGCTCTGAATCAAGTGTGTCGCCTGTGTGTTGCGCAGTGGGGAACAGGCGCAGTATCTTTTTTTCTGCTTTGGAGCTATAGGACTCCGGTACGCTGGTGTATTTAGAAAAGCTAGAGAAGGTGGGAACGCGCATCTAATATTTTTGACTTCCTAATGGAGACGATGGACCAATGTGACCTCTACGCTTAGCGCTGTTGTTTTTGCGCCCGCCCCCTCCCCGGGTAGCTTTGTGCTGCCACAGTCTTTTGCCGGCCCCCACGCTCTCCCACGATCCAATCCGAGGAGCATCAGCGGTCAGTCAGTACGCAGATTTTGAGTGAAGTGGTGTTACTCTTAGAGCCAGAAAAAAACAAAAAAACATGTGTACCCCCTCCCGCCCACCCGCCGCCCCCCCGCCGCCGCCGCCCTTTGAAAACCTCCTCTCTTTGCTCCCCATCTCCTTTGGCCTGCATTGAATTGATTGGAACACCCTGGGTAATGGAGGAGCCTGATTGATTCATAGGTCACAGAGTGGAGAGGAGAGAAAGAGAGAGAGAGAGAGCGGCGAGAGCAGACGAGAGCAGACGAGGAAGCACCCACGGAGCTCAGGTTGTGTAGTCCTGGTTGGGTTGAACAAAAAAAAAAACCTCTTCTCTATCGGCTACGAATCGGCCGCTCTACCTAATTGCACTCCACTTACATTTACCTACGTGATCTATTTGAAGGCCCACCGCGCCGATGATGCAGCCTCACGGGTGTCATTTGGGCTCATTAGATGCCTCCATAGGATTGTGCGCAAGCGGGGCTGCTGAGTGTGTTCGACTGGAAATCTCCGACTTTGTGTTTTTTTTTGTTTTTTTTTCTATCACTACAGGCTTTAGTCAGCTTTAATGTCATTAGGTACACCTGTGTTTTTTTTTCTGCTCGCGCAGGCTAATAACGGCAGGTGTCAAACGAGAATTCCCGCTACAGCTCAACTGGGGATTCAAGTCGGCGAGCTGTACACACACGACGCACACACACACACACGCGCGCGCTTACAGTTTGATAGATATGAGGGTGTGTGTATCGGTGGAGCACATGTGGCGGGTTTGTCTTCGACACGGCGATCACTAAATGAAGGTTTACCCATTTGCTTTGATTCATCTCTTATCTCTTCGCACACAGGAATATGAGGAGCACGTTAAAGTGCCAGGTTATGTACCGATTACACCCGTAAGGTGTCGCGGGATGTTTTTCCGATGCATCTAATCGTTGATCATCGGCGCCTGCCTAACGGTGTCATAATAGGATGCTCCGACTTCACGCGGTCGGTTCTGTTTCCCGAATGACGGGGAAAAAAAACAAAAAACGAAACGCCACAAACTCGAGCGCAGAATAAATAGAAATCCAGAGCGCGGACAGAGAAGCCCGGAAGCCGATCAGCATGCATGGGCTGACTTTTCCAAAGATAGCGGCTCAAATAATGTGCACTTTGAGCGTGCTCATCTAATCCTGTTATTTGTTGGGCGAGCTGACGCGTCCTCCTCTCCCGTTTTATCCTTGGTTCGTTTTTTGCACGCCATTGAGGAGCGCACGAGTTATTTCAAGAGTGGGCAGGTGCTTTTGTGGTCTGCTTTATTTTAACGCAGTCCTACGTCTTCTCAATGGCACACTAAAAGTAAGTGTGGTGCAGTGAACTGTATAATCCTATTTTTGTTCCTCTACAGCCACACATTCAGCTGCGCAGCGTGATTAGCAAGCTGGTCGTGCACATTTTGGCGGGACACTATTGGAATCTGCGTGTCTCCGCGTGTAAAGGCTTTGTGGCCTCCGCGCCGTCTGTGCCCTGCATCCGCGGCCGCACCGCTGGAGGCGTTGATGGAGTCATCCTGTGACTGTAAAAGTGTCCCTTCGGGGCCCGCCTCTCTGGTGTTGCCACGGGAGTCACCGTGCGATGCTGCATTCCGGTGTTATGGCTTCATCTCTGGCAACGGGGAGGGGGGGTTGTCAGGTGATCGATCACCGGACGCACTGTGCGGGGAAAATAACCTGTCACCAGGCTGTCTCTGACCGGCAACACCTTTATGGGCATAATCAGTGGATGAGGCTCCCTTTCATTTCTTTTTTTACATGCACGCCCATGTGTGATGAGCTGGGAAATTAGAACAAAGAAGAGATGCTGGGTACATGTATTTTTAGTGAGCATAAGGGTGAAAAGGAGTTCTTGGTTAGGCGTGTGGGTGTTTGCTGCGGTGAATCCTGTCAAAAAAAAACAAAAAAAAAAAACCTAACAGTCATACCGCCGCCGTCAAAATGTCAATTCCCAACATAGCGCCCCGTACAGTACGCCCTGCTCCGTCCCATTGCTGCTGCCAGCCTCTGTTGCTACTGCTTACTCACTGTCATGTTTGCATGTAAGGCCGATTCATTTGTTAATGTTTAATTCAATGCCAGCTCTAGGATACATTTAACCACGTGATACAGTATGTTGCCGTATGTGCGTGAACAACCACTGACGGAACAGTGTTGTGCTTGGGCTTTGCCCGGGCTCTGCCTTGTTTTTGCGCTGCCCACTAATGCGAAACGACTTCCTGATGGAGCGGCAATCAAAGGCCTTATAATAAACAGAGCCATTATGCCCGTTTAAATTGCGCTCGCGATAAAATCACCGCCGTGTGAGGAGAATGTTTTTGGCGGAATATATGGCGGGTCGAAGATTACCCCACAAACCTCCGGGGCACCATGCACCTTATTTAAATGAATATTATGAGCAATAGCCTGACCATGCGCCGCCGGAGAGGTATTTGTTTTTAAAGCATATTTATTGTGAAAGTAAACATGTATGAGGTCTGCATACATATAACTCTAACCGCTACATATAACTGCAAAAATGCCCGTAAATGTGAAAGTGCTTCAAGGCATTCAGGGAAAGGCAGCTTGTATCAGTCGGGGGTCTCGACAAATATGTCTAGTGGAACCTTCTCAGAACAAGTAGCCCCGCGAGAAAAATGCGCCACCTTAAGCGGAAGGAGAAATGTTTTTTGGCTCTGCTGGTGTTCCTTTTTCCGCCTGTACTCGGCTATGGGAAACGGATATGGCGAGTCAAGGGAGGTGTCCAAAAAGTAGGCAGAAATGAAGTGCTGCGTTAACGCCGCATTTTAGGATAGTGTTACGTTTCATTCGGAGGCAAAGCGATACACCGAGAGGCTATCCCAATGTCCAGAGCCCTGTGTCGGTGCCAAACATCATAACAGGGGCAGGGCCGCCCCGTGGGGGAGAGGAAAGGCCAACATCAGCGCTACCACAGCGGATTGCGTTCCAGCCCAGGACGGAGTGTGCGAGTAACGAGCCCCGATCCTGCAAGAGAGAGACGGCGGCAGATTAGATTAGACAACTCCGCTCCTTCCTACAATCAACGTTTAAGTAATAGCTTTGACGCCACGATAATAAAATCCTCTTCAGCGGTAATGACAAAGAACACTGCGGCAAATTGAAGATGTATGTAGAGTGCACTTTGGAGGAGCTGTTCCTTCAGCACCACGCGACTAAAGCGGAAGCCAAAGGGCGACAAAACAGGGTGAATATTTATTTTCTAGCTCACTGCTGTTTGTTTTCTGGCTCTTGTAACTTTTACACATTGAAATATAAATGATGCATTGTAATTAGATCGCAGACATAGGCGGTAGCCGATTGGTTTGCTTTCACAGCAGACGCAAAAGTTATTCTGTGTCTTGCAGTCCGTTTGCAATTCTGCCAAATCCCACAAAGAATGATCCAGTTTACAGATTATTCTTATTTTGGCCCCAATGGCTTTAACCGCCGAGGTTAGTGTGGCGCTCAGTGGTATTTTAAGACCAGTCTTGGCCATAGGATGAATGAAATCCATAAGTTGTGTCAAATTCTTGCTTTTTAATTTGAATGAAAGCGCAAGTAGGCCGTCTTACCGTCCAGCTCACCTTACACCATTCCTCACTACTGTACACTGTAGCGCTCTGCAAAACTAAAGCGTTGTAAAGAGTGCAGGGCTTAATGTGAGGTAATTAAAACAAAAAAAAACTGAAAAGTACGTATTTCATTGGCATTAGTAATAATATAATACTTTTAAATACCTGAAAATACAATGGTTGATTTGCTGCAGTGCTCTACGTCTTCGCTTTCCAATCCCTGCATCCCTGCTGCCGAGGCAAAAAAATAAAAAAATAAACAAAGGAAAAAAGGAACTTCCCCGACCAAATCCTCCCGCAGAATTATCTGTAAGCCTGGAGCCACAATTTGCCAGCCCTGATGCAGGGTGTTCGGAGGTGGCAGAGTGCCAGAGTGAAAGGGACACCGTCCCTCATCTGGAGGATCCCGGGTTTAAGCTTCCGTGTTGGTAAGCATTCACCCTGCTTAAGCATCCTTGAGCAAGACACTGATCCCTTTTTAGCGTTACAGTAGCTCTGTGGCTGCCTCTCCGCGCAGGGCGGAAAGAAGCAACGGCAGCCAGTTTGTTTTTGTACATTTGTTACATTTAATTAAAATTTGAATATTGCCGTACTAAAATGGGTTATCCTACCAGGCGTTAGAATTATTTTGAAGTGATCACATTGGCAATTTTTTTTTATTGTTGTTTATTGTATTTTTTTTTGCATGGACATATTTGCATAGAACCAGGAGCCAGGATGCTAACGGTGAAAAGAGAATTTGCACCAGGGGCCGGATGAGGTCTGTTTCACAGCGTGCCAGCCACTACATTTTTAGAACAAACTCCAGGTGCCCATCAGTGCTGTGTGCTGGGGGGGGTGTGACCCATCTCTCTGTTTTCCATGGACCAACACCTTTGGCACGCTTGCAGTTTTTCAGGGTGAGAGAAAGCAAGCTTTCACGCCCAGGCACCCGCGTGTGGGGGACAATAAAGCTGTTAAACTGTTGTATTCACCATTTTTCAGAGAGAGAGAGAGAGAGAGAGAGAGCACAGAACGGGCGCACAGGGATATGATGCAGGGCCACTGGCATAAACACTTCATGTGTGACGGAGCGAAACGTTCCATAGTGGGAGGTCATCTCATCCCCGCCATGAAACCTAGATTGAAAGCATTTGTGATCTTCTGATCTTCCTTAATCTCCGCACAACAGATGCCCGACTTTCGCTCAAAATGGCGGCCTTTCACCCAGAGCGCTGTTACAGTAATGATTGACAAGGACTAGATTACCGGGCTAAGCAGAGCACTAAGAAAGGAAGGACGACAGACAGGAGGGAAGGCCAAATATGCACCGCCGTAGTGGCGACGGGAGGAATGGATTCCATGAACGGGCAAGCGAGTTTTGATTGTTAACAAATTCATGACAAGACACACGAAGTCTTAGAAAAATCAGAGTAGAGCAAAGGCTTTTACGCCAGGATACACGTCCCCTTTATTAAAAAGAATGTGTGAGAGGAAATTAAGATTTGTATTCATTACTAATGAGTCAGCGAAAGGTATCCTCTGAATCCTCTCCCTCCGTTTTTTTTTTTTTTTTTTTTTTAAAGCCCCTATCCTATTTTCATGAAGTTTTGCAAGGTCACACGATTTCTGTTTGAACGGTTCCGTTCAGGCTTTTCATCCGGGCATTCTACAAAGAAGAAAAATCGGCCATCGGGCAGTCGGCCCCTCATCTGCACGATCCGGAGTCTCATGGGGTCGCACGTCTCCCTCTGCTTTTGTCACACTTCAAACCGACAATGAATTCTTCCGCTCCACAAGCTTCGTGCCCTGGCCGTCGCGTGTGTTTTTGGTTTGCTGTTCCGAATGACAAAAACTACAACCGCAACGTAAATATACATAACAATATGAAAACTCCCCCTATGAGGATTCGTCCATGATAAAGTGTGGCTGTATATTCCATTCCTATGGCAGGTTTACTCACAACTCACAGTCACTGGTCATGCGATAAAATCGAATGGAATGTGCGTTTGTTGGGAGAATAAGTTGAGGGTAGGCGTATTGCAAAACAAGCCTATTATACCATGACGCGAGCGTCCAGTAATGTAAGCTGCATGGAGACCAATATTTGAACGAATCGGTGCGTGGCTAGGGTTGCGCCACATGGTTATTACTTAATGCATGTGCCACAGTTGAAAACAATTGGAGCCGGCGAAGAATACGGAACAAAAAATTTTTTTGGCGAACTTAGGACAAGTTAAATGAAGCAGCTCAGAAATGAAATAGATTTGGAAAGAGGTCAAACTTGATCAAACATTTTTAAAGTATAGGTTACATTCGCGGGGTGCGGCTAAATGAGATTTTATTGATTCATCTGCAGACGTTATTAATCAATCCAATCAAATGGGCGAGGGGGGAAAAATGGTCAATGCACAGCAAGCCCGAGGGTGGATTGGTTTGATCCAGCCTCTTAGCATATTCCCTTTTATCGGAATCGGAAAAGAGGCGAATTTTGGATATTTTTGGTTTTACATTTGACCTCAGCGATCGACCCGTTTTGTCGACTAGTGTTTCTTTCATAAATGAAATGCTGAACAATTGGCACTTTGGTGAAATGGGTCGATCCATGGAAGCAAAAGAGAGCGGAGAAATCAGTGGTTTCGTAGTGGAAAGTATGTGTCTTTTCGTTGGTGTTTCTGTTGTAGCGTTTGTCTGGTGTCTCCCCGTAGACAATGCGTTAAATTACAATTTTCCAATTGTTTTATTGCTGTACTTTAGTGAGACAGAGCTATGGGGTGAACCGCTGCGAACAATTTTGCTGCTTCATATAGAAGACCGGCTTGTCTCTTTATGTATTTTTTTTTTTTTCAGCTCAGCTGCCCACACGTCCGCCCCATGACTCCGCCGAGAGGCTGCGTGATATAATATATGCGTCTAATAAGGCCACGAATCTCTCAAACGGCAGATGTTCCCACCGCACTCGGGTTTGTTTATTTATTTATTTTAAGTCCGCGTCCTCCCGAGACCCAAAGGTCATTCAACTCTGGACATATGTCCCGAGGCTGTCGATTAGTGGGTCAATCTGTCCGATGTTGCGCAGCGCTCGGAATAATATTTCAAGTTCCCGGAAGTCGAGTCTTGACTTCCCTTACGCCCCGCCGTGTTGGAAAACCGAGGAAGGGGCTTTTCGCATGAAGCACACGGGGGGTTCCTTCTCTAGCCGAGAGTCGGGAGTGGATGCAGAACACCCCCCCCCCCCCGCCTCTTGTGTCATTCATTTGTGTCGATGCCGGCGGCGCGCGGGGCGCGAAAAAGTCTCGGTGAATTCGCTCCTTCTGGTGAGTTCTCTTTAAAATCCCGACGGGGCCTCAGACAGCCATTCGCCGGAGATTTACCGAGTGGACGCGAGGTGTGTCTTAGCCATCCCATCTGAAACGGTGCGCGGGGATAAACGCAATGGCATGACGTTTTTTTTTTTTTGTGGGCAAGATGTATAAAATCCACACACAGTGGAAAGCTTACTGTGTAGAAAGGCACACGCTGATCATAACATTTAATCGAAAATTTCCCCGGCCTGCATGCGCATGAACTCGGCCAGGCTCTGAGGTGGAGGGGTCATTTCTACACACACACACACACACACACACACAGCATAATCTACAATATAGTGTCGCGAAGCGTGATGGCGGCAGAGAGTGGGTGCGCGCATCCAGCGTCCTCCAGCTGATCCAAGTAGTGTCGGGTCAGAAGGTTAGATGTGCAGTAATCAGAGGTGCCTCTGGAAGCCCTCCTGTTTTCAGAGCCCGCAGTCTCAGACCGCAGTGCATTAAGAGAGGTCGAGTGGATATAGATTTTTTCTTTTATTTTTTTTCCGTTTTTATTTTTGCACACGTGTGTAGCCGTCAGCTGCGAGAGGTCGCCGAGAAAACCCAGAGAGTATAGTCGCGAAGCGTGATGGCGGCAGAGAGTGGGTGCGCGCATCCAGCGTCCTCCAGCTGATCCAAGTAGTGTCGGGTCAGAAGGTTAGATGTGCAGTAATCAGAGGTGCCTCTGGAAGCCCTCCTGTTTTCAGAGCCCGCAGTCTCAGACCGCAGTGCATTAAGAGAGGTCGAGTGGATATAGATTTTTTTTTTTTTTTTTTTTCCGTTTTTATTTTTGCACACGTGTGTAGCCGTCAGCTGCGAGAGGTCGCCGAGAAAACCCAGAGAGTATAGTATTTAACACAAAATAAGACAGAGGACTGGCCAGGCGCTTCCAGGATAAATTGGCCTGTTTTAGAGATGTGAAATTGTGTACTTTCGCGTCTGTGTGGGGGTTTAAAATGAAGCCCAGCAAACGTTGTTGTAATTAGAGGCTGTAAGGACGCACTTGCTACGTTATATTCAAGACATTCAGCACAGCGATGCTGTTTGCTCAGCTCACTCATTTCAGTTCCGCAAATAAAATGTAATGCGGCGTGCTCATCGGAAAACAACTCATTTATTTTAGCGCCGATTATGACACACCAGGTTAAAAAAAAAAAAAAACTCAGCATAACTCAGGCATCTGCAAATAGGTTTTCGAAAATGACTTGTCTGATCCACGTACAGTACATCATGAAGCTGTATCGAAGGTTTAAACTCGTTACAGGCTCTGGAGAAAAAGAATATATATATATATATATATATATATATATATACTGAATCATTGCTATAAATGACTGCTGGTGCCACACGCACCAATACTTGGTGGCGTTCTGGCTCGAGCTGGAGTTTGGCGACAAATCACCGGCCCCCCTCCAGGTAGAGATGAAAACCATTAGGGGAGAGTTACCTCGCAGATGGTTTAACTAACAATTTCTGCTGTAAATGTTGTGTCTCGCAGTCAGCCCCGGAGTGTGTAGCTTTTTGTGAGAGTGGCCTCTTTTGGACTCCCATCCCTCCAGGCTCAGGGAGGAGAGTCAATATAAAGTAATCAGAAAGTGTCATGTCCTCTATTTGCCTGTGGACAAGCCTAAATGAATGCTGCGTCTGGCCGGCCTTGGTCGGCGGCCGCGTCGTTTGTCACCGCAACACTGAGGGGGCCGAGTGTCTGCGTCTTTTTTTTTTTTTTTTTTTTCTCCAAGGGTCGTTGACTCATTTGCACTAGAGGAGCTTATTCTGTTCATTTGCTCGGGTGCCACGTGTATCCCCGCGGCGGCGAACAAATGCAAGAAAATCTGATGGCAGGGATTACAGCTGCTTGAGAGGCGTACCCTCAGCACGCGTGCCACTTGGCTTTGTGTTGGGGGAGCGAAGCGAAAAAAAAAAAAAAAAAAAAAAAAAAGTCTTTCAGGCACATCGGTTCATTGACGGCAAACACATGTTTATGCATTGGAATAGATTTGCAATGTAGCGCGTGAAACTCCGATGTGGCACATTGCGGATGGACCGCGGAGCGGTTATGTTGTCCACCCAGCTTAGTTGTGTATGCTCTTGAGGCCCGATCCATCTCATCCCTCTCGGCCCCAGAGGAGGCTGTTGCAGGAGTAACTTAATGTCAGTCGACATACTGTATCATTATCGGAGGCCCCTGATGGAGGAGCTTCTGCACTTGGTTGTAACTCCTCCCACTGTGTACAGGAAATCACAACCGTCAAGTATGTGGAAACGTCTTATTCCAGGGGCTAAATACATATCTCCTATCATTTGTATAATGTGCATTGTCGAGGTTATTTGTTAAATGTACCCGGGGGGGGGGGGGGGACCCCACACATTAAAGCAAATATTTGGCACATAAAGCATATACTAAGTAATAAGTTAATAGTTCAATGTTGCTGCTTGAATTGCACCTCAAAGTGCTTTTCGACGTAAAATAGAAAGAGGGCAGCTCATCATTGAAATAGTTCAATATACTCCACCAATGAAATAAGAGATTCATGGGTCACATGGCGAGCGTTTCATTTGAGTCGTGCCCAAAGCCTCTCTGCTGCAATCTCCGCGGCGCCTTGCGCATTTTCAGAGCCAGATAAATGTGGGACGGTTCAGGGGTAAAATGTCCTGCTTTCGCACGGGCCCGCCTAGAAAAAAGGGGAAAACTCGGGGGGCGGCGGGCGAGGGAGGAAAAAGGGTCCCCACTCGCTCGCTCGCCGCGCCCGGTCCTGCGATGCTTCATAAGTTCACTTAAAAGGCAGGAAATCAGGCTTGCCCAAGGTCAAGTTGGGGAGCGAGTGCAGAAATAGTGGAACTCGCCCGAATGTCAAATGAGGTTCCATAGATTTCACTTTCAGCCAGCTCCCTGCCGTCTTCTCTCTCTCTCTCTCTCTCTCTCTCTCTCTCTCTCTTTCTGAAGGTTCACTAACCGCCGCCTCTATGTCTTTCACTCAATCACTCCTCTTCACTGTGCCGAGTCTTCGCAGACGATTGCAGCTCATGTGGATAGCGCCGGCGCCTCTACCTGTCCAAAAAGCGACGAGGAGGAGAACATCGTTGTTTTTGTCAGGCAGTTGAAAGGTGGAGCGTGTGCGGACGTGCGTGTGGGCTGACGGTGCTGCCGATGCGCGCTGCGCTGCGTGCGGAACGCACATCACAGCGGCCCGGGAATGGAGCGGCGAAAAGAAAATTCCAAACAGGCTGGTTTCTTTTTGTTTGGTTTTGTTTTTTTTTTTTTGCAAAAGTTGCACATGGAAGAAGAGCGGTGGGAATTGAAGCTTACGGAAAAACAGGGAGCGCTTGGAATTCAGAATTGACCCAGATGTTTGTTTTGAAATGAAATATGAACTCCAGCTATTTGTGTTTTAGCCGCCACGTCTCTTCTTTTTTTTTCCCCCCTTCTTTGAACGCGCCAAACAACAATCGAGTCAAACCGGTACGAACCGCCACGGCATGCAAACAGATATTAACGTGATTATTTAAATACACAAGAGAATCGACCTTGTGGATTCCGGGAGACGCTTTGTTTCTCGGCGCAGCTCTGGGGAAAGACTTTTTCTTCGGAGACGGGATAGCCGGGAATCCGCGGTGGGAGGATCTGAGAGGCCGAGCAGTGCTGCAGGGGATCGTAGCTTGCTGTGGAGGAAGTTCTTTTTCAGAGACCATGCAGAGGTGTGGATAAACAAAGCCCTGGAAATGGTGCAGTTGGGAACAAGTGCAGAGAACCCAGTGTTGGTGCTTTAGTTTAGTTTAGTTGCGCAATAATCTGTCAATGATTCATGTGTACATAGAGAGAAGCGAAGCAGCCAGGAGGTTAAAGGCCCAGTATATGACAGAGGGGGGGGGGGGGGGGGGGGGGGGGGCTTTCCAGAGATAATCCATAATTGGGAGAAATTAGATTTCACAACCGAGTTGATCTGTTTGATCAGAGCGCGGCGCAAATATCACCTCAAGGTTTCTGCCGTGTGGCCTGACACGGGCCACGGACAGATCCGGGCTCGGGGCTTATGTCAACAGCTGCGGGGCCAAATAGTGCTTTTCCGTTCAGCTGCGGAAAGTTGTCTCATCCAACTTCGGAATGCTGCCGGAGCGCAGGGCACCTTCCGGTGTGTGTCGGACAAGGCTGGGGGGAATCGCTGTAATCGTACGTTGCAGAAAACCACACAGTCGGGTTATTGTTAAATCCAGAATGAACCCCGGAATCCTCGTATGAGTTTGACTCTGTGGTCACGGGTTGTGCATCAAATGACCCCCGTCCTGTCAAACGGGCTCTGTTCGTCATACATGACGACCGTATAGGCCACGGGGTCTGTGCAGCGGGAACACAATATTTACCCAGTTGTGACTGGAGCTCGCCGCAACTCAAGCACCGCTTTCGCTGGTAATTGCAGGAAAAATAAAAAGCCGCCGAGCGGGGGGGTCCTTAAAATCAGTGTGGCATGATTGAGAGGGAGGGAGGAATCGTCTGGGGTCCCAGCTGGAGTGCCCGGGTGTGCGGCGCCTTAGGCTGCGTGTTTGTGTGTGTGTGTGTGTGTGAGTACGATGAGGGCATCGTTTGTTTGTTGCTTGCACGTTTGTGCTATCGGGTGTCCGGTAGACTTATGGAAAGTTATTTTGCTGCCGCGGTGGTGGGTTTGGAGCTCCGTTCGTGTCGGCCCGTGATTGTGCCCCAGCGACACGTGCGGGAGGAGGGAGAGGACACCGCGGCCCGGCGCTGTACATACAGGGGGTGTTCACCGAGGGGGGCGGGCCTCGTCCGGCACCTCCTGATTACATCGTGGCCGGCGCTGACACGCTTGGCTGAACTTTGCTGTGCTGGCCAGGTCACGGCCGCGCCGCATTTGGCATAGTAACAAGGCCACAGGGCTCGGATTGTTTTATCCACTTAATGCTCGAGGAAGGTCGGTCGCTGATGGAATGGCTCCCGCTCGCTGGGGAATCGCACGGTCGTGATTTCTTTGTTCTTCACCTTGAGTCTCGGCTCCCCCCCACTCCAACGAGCCTTTATTTAGGGAGTGCGGATGATCACAACGTCATTTTGATCATTTTTACGAGTTGCCTGGGGCCACAACGTTAAACGCTGGATGACTTCACCGAACGGAGCTGGCCAGTGACGGAGAGCGTCCCAGATGACTTCTGCCACGCCCCTCCGCACATCGCGTGGCGTTTAATTCCTCTGACCGAAAGTCGGTCCCTCTGCGCCGCCGCGCAGCTCAGGCGCGTTACCGCGACATCCAACCGCAGCTCTTAAGACGCAGCAACTCCTCCGTGTTTGCACTTTGGTTTCAGCCAGCCTTGAAAGTGCTTCCCTGGTGTTTCGTTTCTGCACATATTTAGACGTTGCCCTCGGAGCGATGGAAAGGTGTCGGTCACGTCACGGGTCAAAGCTCGGGATGGCAGGCTCAGTGTGAAAGGCATCAGGTATAAATGATGGCACACATTGTATCATGACATCATCACGGCGTTTTCCCCCGGTAAAGGCAGCTGTTTTGTATGCCAGAAGACTTCATTTTCTTTTCTTTATTTTTTTCCCTCTCTCCCCCATCGTTCCTTCACTGCACGCCGCCTATCCGGCAGGCGCTTTTTAAAGTTTAAAGACGCACCCAGACTCGGCGGAACACACTCGCACACTTAACCTCCCGTTCCTTTTCACACGCGCCTGCACTCACTCACTCACTCACTCACTCACTCCCTCGCGGTAAGTACAAAACCAAAACCGGGTAAAAAAAAACAAACTATAAACACCCACAACAAACCGCCAGGCACAACCTCTCCCGTAAACACGAGGTGAGCTTTCCCCCCACTCGGTAAGCCAACATCCGAGGCCTTCCCCATAAATTGTTAAGATGGCTGGAGGTGAGTAAATTAGGGAGTAGACTCATTACCTGCTCCGCGGAGTAGCCTAGACGCCGCCTAGAGCAGGAGCGGTCGACACACCATTACCACAGCTCCGCAGTCTGCTCTCTGTTCCAACTCTCCCCGCTTCTGATTTCCCAGCAGCCACTGCATTGACGGTCGGCCTCATTCATAAAATACTTTGCCGTGCACCACAAGTTTCCATGGCAGCGTAAGCCATATCAATTGGTATGACTGGGGGGGTGGGGATGTTGTTACCCCTAAAAAGGCGATCCAGTATTTACGGATGCCGTATTGTGTTTCCGAGTTTTCACTGTTTCCGAGTTTTCATATTTATATGTTTCTTT
Organism: Colistium nudipinnis; assembly: GCA_016785305.1. NCBI lineage: Eukaryota > Metazoa > Chordata > Actinopteri > Pleuronectiformes > Rhombosoleidae > Colistium > Colistium nudipinnis. The sequence continues at coordinate 248,423 of JAFBJU010000736.1, read as the reverse complement.
GTTGTAGTTTTCATATTTATATATTTATATGTTTCTTTGTTGTGTATTTCTTGTGTGTTGTCTGTCATGCAACATGTTGACCGTGTTGTTGTATGTTGTTATTGTTGTTGTTTGTAGTTGTTTTTGTTATTGTTGTTTTGCGGGCTTCGAGGAACGTCTTTTCGTCCTTGCATGTATGTAATGCATGCAAGAATGACAATAAAAGGCTTGACTTGACTTGACTTGTATTATCACCTTGTAGGGGGAAAAAAATTGACGTTTTGGGAGAAGGCGCAGTGTCGTCGCTCTCGTGCCAGGAGCAGAGAATGGTCACGGGCGCTGTCGTGCCTGCGCGTGCACATGCCAAGGGACCGTGAGCAGCAGCTCAGCCTCGCACCGGCAGTGCAAGCAGGAGGAATTAGCTCGCCCGGCTTTGTCCAACGATTACAAAATCAGCTTACCGGGAAGTCTAAAGTCTAAGTCGGTTTCGTTATCATGTGGTTTTATATGTTATAGCGTACGCATAGTTGTTGCTTTTTTTTTTTTTTCTTTCTTTTTTAGCTCCAACCCGCTTGAGCTAGCTTTATAGTCTGCATGCAAACACGAGAACGGTGCCATTCTTCTTCTTCACGGACGCAAATAAGTGCATTTCCCGAACTTGACGTCATGCGGCATATATTTCTCATAGTTCAACATAAGTGTGCATTATTTACCAGCTGAGTGGCACTGACCCGAGATGTTGGATATTGACGGAGTAGAAGAAACGTTTGAACCTTTCTCTCCTCAAAGGACAAGAGGAAGAGCAACACCGGAACTTAACAGTTTGGTGAATCTGCTTTTTTCCCCCCTGCGTATAGCCCTTGGGCCCCATATCCACACATTGTGAAAGGAATCAAAACTAGAAATGTGGAAAGGAAATTAAGGAAGCTCAACCTCACACTTCAAGACACACTGGAAGCGTGATGTTATTATTTGAAATCACCGGACCAACCTCAAGCCGTCACATGGACATCTTGATCAGGTGTACTTAGTAAGTGCAGGATGTGGGTGTTTGTCATTTCTGGCCATGGTCCATGCCACCTGCGTGCAGTGCGCCGCGATGTGTTTTCCGAGGCGTTTATTCAATTATGAAGGCTGTCAAAGGGGTCAGTGTAAATGCGAAATTATTATGCAACGCACGAGACCGGGCCCGGAGTGGGCCCTGTCGGCGCTTGTTGAAATGCAGAACATGCGCGGTGTTCCCGTTCCCAGATCCCCCTGCCCATCCCCGGCGCCGCCACGTCCTCAGCGCGCCGAGGCCGCAGAGCAGGAAGACGCTCGATGTGGTCGAATAGAGTCACGCAGTGAGGCCGGCGGGCTCTTTTTGCCACCGCGGCACTTGATTATATGTATCTATGTGTCTTAAAAGGGCATGAAACGCACCTCCTCTTGAGGCGGAAGCGGTAGAGTTCCGTGCACAGAGAGAGGGCTGATGTGGAATGACACCTAGCCGAGCGGTGAGAGCGCACGCTCGGCTGCGCGCGCGCCCCCTCCCCCCCTCCCCCTTCGTCTGATTAAATTGGTCCACTTTAATTACAGCAGTCATTGATTTAAGGACAGGTTATTACCCTATTCGTCAGAACCCAGGGCGACCTGGTCGGTCACCTGGCATAACTAATTCGGGATTAGCCACGCTTTGTTACAGGGAGTATTGGCGTACGTCTCCGGCTGTCAGACGCGAAACACACCGTCGTGACTATTTTGCAGTGTGCCATTGTTGGAGGACGGAAATTGTCCTTTGAAAGACAGCCAGGACGGACATCGGCGACGAGATAAAGTACACGTTTAAGCGAAGTCCCCCAAAGGGCGTGGCTCTCTGCGGCATGCCGATTCGGCGGCTTAGATGACTTGTTTGCCAATAATGTTTTTACAAACGAAGGTCATCCTGCGTTGCAAAAAATGAACGATCTGATGTTTCGGCAACCTGGCGCACCGGGCAATTCCAGCAACAATGTATCCCAGAGAATCCCCGATTTTGGTTTGATCAATGCAACGTAAAATGCAACCTTCTTCTTTTTGCATTCTGAGCGTATTGAGTCTGTTTTTATTCGTTTTTTTATCATTAAATTCCAGTCTTTGGTTTCTAATCATGCCCGGAACAGAGCGCGATAGTAAGGTGTTGGCGATGATTGCATTTTCACTTCATTTTGACCCAACATTTCCCAATTCTCCCTTGCGCGTTTAATATAAACTTAACAGTGGAACAAGAGTTTCGGTAGCTCGGTGGTCGTTGCTCTGTATGAATCGAACAGTGTTGCTGTGCTGATCCAGATCTTAACTCTGTGATATCAGCAGTACTATGTTAAACTTTAAGAATTCCCTTCCGTATTTCTCCTCGCGGAACGATTCCGTAGTCGGTACTTATTTAACACTGTGTGATTTTTTTTGATTTTTTTCTTTTTGTAAGGGAACTATCTGGTAGTGTGCTTTTGGGGGATCCACTTTGTTTCTGGCATCGGCCTAAACTGCGTTTTTAACATTGTTATAATTTGACATTTTATGGATGGTACTATAAATAATAAAATTGTTATCCCCTTTTAAATGTAATCAAATATGTACAGCTACACAGAGGCAAGTTGAGGGAGTTGAACATGGCGTGCAAAGGCAAAGCAAACAACAAATTGTGCACACCCACACGATGACCTTTCTGGCACCCGTACCAATTTCATTGTTTATCAGGTTATGAGCCTCTGGAGCAGGAATATACATTTGTTAACTGGCTACTGATAGGTTCAGACCTAGTCACAGGTGCTTCGATAATATTTCCTTGCCATCAAGTATGAATTACGATGCAGGGTCCTAATCTGGTCTTTATACAGTCCAAAAAGTGGTGTGGAAAAGGTATGTTATCACGATTAATATTTCATATTTCATATATCATCTCTCCAGCAATATTGTTGGTTTCATTGTTGGTAGATTTGTTTTTTTTATATTTCATAATGATTCATGGTCGGAATTCAAATGAATTTGGAAATTAAAATAGCAGTCAAGGGCCACCTTTCATCAGCTGCACTTTTCCATACAGCCCCGGCAGTGAGTCTCTAAATTGGCTCAATTCCCATCGGACTTTTAAATTCAATAGCATTGTGAAACATATGGTAGAGTTTCCACTTTTATTTTTGTGTGACATTTTTGTAATGGCCTACTGTTTTGGTAGGTGTCATTATTGGCAATTGTACCTGCATTGCTCCAGGTCATTTTTTTCACACCGCACACCTCTCTCTCTCTCTCTCTCACTCTCTCACTCTCTCTACATGTCATCCCCACTGTTCTCTTTTGCCTCCGCCTCTCCCCGCCATTACCAGTGAAGATGTAACGAGTGCGGACAGCTGATGTCGTGTCGGGCATTAGTAATGCCAGGACGATGAAAAGCTAAAGCACTACAGTATCTCTTTGGCCCAGAGCACAAGGGGAGGAGGCGATGTCTGATGACACAGAGATAAGTATACTTCTGACTCAGAGACGGCGTGGAATTATCTTTTTCGACTCATTTTGGTCGCAGGCTTTGTCTTTACTTGACTTTTGGCTGGAGCCACAGTGGAATCGTGACCGCCTGTCAAATGATGGCGGGCAGCCTGATGAAGGACTTTATTTTCCTGAATAAGTTACGTGAATGGGAAAGGTCCAAGGCTGCACAGAGAATGTGAGCCCCCTGCAAGAGGCTCACTCAGGGCTCGTTATTGTCCAGACTTATTAGTATAATTGGTTCCCTTTTTGATCCCTGCATTGTGACATTCTGAACAATGTTATTTTTGATGATATCATTCATATATATGTACAGTATATATATAAATATATGTACATATACTGTTTATATATATATATATATATTACATGAAATGATGATAGAACGGACGTCAATTTTATATTGTAATCACCCCCGCTACTTTTGGAATAAAACAGCTTGGCGACGTTAGCTGTCGAATTCGAAAGCTGCTTTACACTTTATCACACCGGGCACAGCTTCAGGTATAATGTTCTCCCGCGTTACGTATGACAACAAAGCGAACGGAGGGTGCCGGAAGCATTTCAACTCGTTTTTTAAAGTTGCAGACATTGATAGCGTATATCTCATAATGGAGTTGACCCCGGCGATGGAAGAGGGCGCAGGCAGTCGTGTGGGGCCAATTTAGTCAGAGATGAGGAAAAGTGTGAACGAAGACCGCCGTGAAATGATTATTTTTTTATTTATTTTTTACATGGGACAGTTGCATCAGTTAGGTCGTAGAAGGACCAGAAAGACAGACCTGGCTCAGTGGAGGAGTCCTGGCATGTGCCAAAGTGCCGCAGCTGCCAGATTGTGCTCCACTATGTCGGATCGAGCGGTCCCTCCCTCTCGCAATTGGATGGTAATGAGAGTGACGGACGGGGACGCTCGGAGAGGCTGCCAAAAATAATGTTTTGTGGTTCTCTGGCGCTGTCGTTCCGCCGCGCCATGGTCTGACAACATGTTTGCTGGAATTTAGAGACGTAAAAACAAAGGGGGGGGGGGGCCTGTTCAGCGAATCCAGCGGGGGAGAGGTTGTCATCGCAGCAGAAAACTAGGACAAGAAGAAATAGAGCGGACGTCACAACAGATGGAATAATTTATGGATTTTACACAACTTTAAAAATGAGAAGAGATGAAGTAAAAAAAAAAAGATAATGAAATTCATATTTGGAGGAGGGCTGCAATTGTGTACGACTCTCTCTGCAGCCATGAGATTGGCGGGGTAAAATATCGTGGAGCCAGGGGTTTGTGAAAGTCGGGAAAGGATGCAGGGGGGGGGGGTGGAGAGGCGTGATTGACAGCACGGCGGCACCTGGTCACTGTAGTTGTAATCATGTGATAAATAAATTCTCTCTGCCTGCACTCTGCAAGGGGCTCTGGATTTTTTTTTTAAAAAAAGGTCTCTCTCATCTGAGCTGCAGAGTCGGATGTTTTTTTCCGCACAGCTGTCGCATTTCCTCCACTTGTCTCACCGGTAGAGGAAGCTCTACCTGGAGCCACTGTTTCAACCGTGTCCTTATTTCTTACCGTAATGATAGGTAGAAGGTAAAACAAAAAAACAACAGTCCAGTCTTCCTCATTCAGGCCTCACCTTAACCCCTCAGTGCTGGCCTGTCCCCGTTGACTCGCTCCAGTCTCAAACGGATGTTTTGTGCTCCGATTTTCAAGGGGACGGGTCTTTTTTCTTTTTCGCTGCAACTTCACGGCGACAGTGTCAAGGGAGACAGAATAATGGAGAGTGGCAATGTGGAATCGTCCGCCACAAAGGAAGCGGCGCTTCTCACAGCCACCCAGACCGCTCTCCGCGCCGGTATTGTCGTGTCCTTTTAGAAAGCGGCACAGTGCGGTGAAAAGCATCAACAATTCCAAAGTTGTCAAAATCCACTCCCAGCCCTGTGTAACGGTGAATGCGATGGGAGGGTGCCCAAACCGAGGACCCACAAAAAACCCGTCTGATCCTGTTATTCAAGATGGACTCCCGCTCGCTTCCATTTTAGATGTGAGTTCCGGTAGAAATGATTTGAGTATTAAAAATACATTTTGAATCAGAATCATTTTAGCAGGCAAGCAGTAAAGGACACATAGGAAATGTTTTACTGGCTTAAGAGAGGCTCCTTTTACTGACTAGCACGTAGGTGGCAGTAGTGTGTGTGTGTGTGTGTGTGTGTGTGTGGGGGGGGGGGGGTTGACTGAACATATATCTACAAATATACACACCCGAAATCAATCAAATTGTGGTATAAGAACAGGGATTAAAGGGCCTGGGTTCATATTTGCTGGGCACTCTGACAAGTTGACTAGAAGAAGCAGGAGGAAAGATGGGAAATTGGGTGCGGCTGATCAGAGCGTTGACATCGCGCGAGAAAATAATGAGCTGCTTCGTATGTAATGTCCCTCTCTCTCTCTCTCTGCTTGCTGCGCGCTTCGATGATCAAGACACTTTGTTTTTATTGCATTTTTTTCATAACTTCATGGTACTCCTTTTTTTTTGCAAATGGTAGCACACGCTTGTTTACATAGTTTTGACCGTATCAGTTCAGACAAGGACTGAGATTACGGCACGCAGCGAAGTTGGATGTTTTTATTGCAAGGTTTAGGGGTTTGCCGTGGCCCAGTGGGGATAATACCGCAATAATGTTGCAAGGAGCTGTGTGGAAGTTCAAGGAGAAAAACAAGGTAGCGACGGCTCATAAATAGCAGGCACTGGTGTGAAGGTGGGGGGGAAGACAAAAAAAAAAAGTCGACCGAATGAGGCCAGGAATAAAACGCGAGCAGGGGGTAGACAGACAGTGAAGGATTGAAAGTTGAAGGATCAGGGATTAGGCCGATGTCATTAGGGAGGGGGTCCGCCAGCTGTCCTGCCCCCATGCAGACACCCCACTCAGTGGCCAAGGGCCAGAGAGGCCTCAAATAAAAGTCAGGCCAAATGTCAATCACATTAAAGAAAAGCCAGAAAGTTTAAATAGGGATTATTTTTTTGCATCAAATCAGATAAATACACAATAAAGCGCTTCCAATATGCCCACTGTTTGCAGTGACTGTGAGGTTACAAAAAAAGACATATATGTGGAGTCTTAGACATGGGGGATTAGGCTCCATGCATCATAGTTGTGATGAAAGATATAAAAAAAGAAAAAAAAAAAGAAAAATGAAAGACAGAATAGTTACAGCATCTTTGCCCAAGGACGGGCGATGAAGTTGAATAATATCCCATGGCTGTTTTTATCCATAAACTGTACGGTAGCTGCACAAGGATAGGATAGAGGAAGGATAATGAAAGTAACTTTGGAACTAAAAACTCCGGGTTAATGCAGGGGGGGGGGGGGGGGGGGGGGGGGGGGCAAAGCGTTATGTGAGTGCAATGGTCAATTACTGCAGCAACTGGACATCTACAGCTGAGCGGCTGCATAATGCCATACAATACATAATATATATCAAATGTTATAAATAGACGGTGGCAGTCATTTGCAGCGCGTGCACATCCATCCTGTAGGGTTTGTGATGAGGATAGTCATGCAAAAAAAAAAAATATATATATATATATATATATATATATATAAATTGGTAACCTATATACAAAAATAACCCAATATTGTTTGGAGAGCAGGCTCAGTGATTAGCAGGCACCAGAGTCTCTCTCTCTCTCTCTCTCTCTCTCTCAAGTGTTTTCCTCTTTTCAGGACAAAGCACTTATGTTGATTGAGATTAAAAGGGGGGAATGTCTTCCTCGAAGAGTTTTCTAAATCCCGACTGCTCGCCCAGGTACGTCGGGGGCGGAGGAGCCAGCAAGAGGGCTCGGCGGCTTCAGGCAGGGGAGGGATTTGGATACTCCCTCGTGAGGACAGCCAACCCCCCCCACCACCACCACCACCCCCCCACCCCCCGTGATTACTGCTTAATCCCCCCCGGGGAAACAGCCCGCGCCCTTTCGGCCTCCCGGGTCCCGCCCCTTTTGGGGCCCCCCCCCCCCCCCCCCCCTTCCTTTCTCGTGCCGTCGCTCTTTTCTCTAGCGCCCTTTATTTTTTGGTTTACGTTACTGTGTACTTCCCTTCTCTTTAGGTCTCACCCTCCCTCTCCATTGTGCGATGGGTAGGGAGGAAGGGGGCGGGTTAGGGGTCAGAGAGGAGATCAACAGGGATTATCACTGTCTGGAGAACATGGATGGGTTGTACGTCATCTCGGTAGTTGGATGTTGTGCCGGCATGCCCCTCGACTAATGGCACAGCGGTGCACTCTCGTTGCACAAGTTGGCGCCGGTCAAAAAAAGCTCTTAACTGACAAGAAAAAAAAAAACATCTGTCCCCTTGTTGACCGACTTGTCCGCGGGACTTTTCTTCTTCCGCAAGTGTAACAAATGCAAAGAAACAACCAAAGGCTCCAAGTGAAAATGGGGACGGGGACACGGGACGCCCATGTTCAAATTCAAGAATTAAACCTGAATCCGCTTATTAAAAGAAAAAAAAAAAAAAAAAAAAAGGGTAAGCCCCTGGCTCCCTTTTGCCCCTTTTTTAATCTGCCTCTTTGCTGTCTGTTTTATGTCCCGCTCGCCGTCATCTATCTCTCTCACTCAGTCTTTCAATCATGCCGGCTTTCTGCCACGCCGAGGTCAAAGCGAGCTTGATGAGGATCTTTAAAAAAAAAAAAAAAAGAAAAAAAGGCAGCAGCAATCAGAATCCTGGGCCAAACGGGCACTCTCAGGTCTGCGTCGGCGCACGGCGACTGACTGAGGCGCCCCGTGGTACACTCTCATAGCCGGGCTTTTGTGTTTCTCAGCGTTCGAGGACAAAAACCCCTTTTCCATCGTAGGTCAGCGACCCAACGTAGGAACGCACGTTGGGGGGACTTTGAAGCGAGACGCACAAATGTAGCTATGTCGGCTCTCATCGCAGACTCGTGACACGCACTCCTCGGCGTGCGTTTGTTTAGACTTTGGCGTGTCAGGGTTGAAACGAAACAAACATCAATTGGACAATCATAGCTTTCGAAAAATGACATCCGAAATCTGGCCCGCGGGGCACCGCCTGAGCGCGGCCTCCCCACTGATGCGCTTCTAGAAAGCCGGCAGGAAGTGATTTTTTATTTTTTATTTTTTTAACGCTGGAGCATCTATTTCAGGGGAATCTAAATATATCCGTACGTGTGTCCGCTTTTCCGCAAGAATGTGACTTGTCCTACAGTTATCACAACATCATAATCGTATCTGACAGGCATTAGTGCGTTGACGCAGCTCCTCCTATGCTATATCCAGTTCCCAGAGCACAGGGAATATGTGTTGCAATGATAACACAATACTCTGCAGGAGAGAGTTCAGTTAACCCACTTGGACACTGCTATATTGAGTAAATGAGTTCGAATGACAATTTGGGAGCTTCTCTGCTCGCTACCTCAAAGCCAACAAGCCTATTTTCCCAAATGTCCAGCTATTCCTTTGGAGAAAAAAAAACAACAAAACTCTGAATTTGGCTTAACATGTTCCAAAAACAGCCTTTCGCTGGCCGACGTCTTGGCGAAGCCCTCGGAGACGTATTCCTTCATGATGTGTTTCTGACAGAATTGCAAATGTGATTGAATGAGTGATAATACCAAGTCTGCTGTCTTCGTGCAAAAACCACTCTGTCAAGTCTATTTCTGACCCCCCCCCCCCCCAAGCTCGGAGGTGGATGCCGAATGTGACGCCAGCCTCTGGTGTTTGACTTGTCAATCAACATGTCAATTAATCACCGCTGCCAGTGGTGGCCTCAGAGAGTATTGAGATGTGTCCCAGCATGCTCTGAAAGAGGAAAACAAAATGTCTTGTCGTGTTTTTTTTTTTTTGCTCAGCATTATTCACCAAACTTTGGAAGGAAACACTGGACGGTCTTGGATGGGAGCACAGGGGCAAGATTACAAATATGAATTTAAAAAAAAATGCCGGGTTTCAAAACAAATCCCATTCATAATCCAGTATCCACGTTTTATTTATTTGCTGATCAAGTGTTTGCAAACAAAGATTTTGCTTGTTAAGTAAATGCTTCTTATTTATTCTTCCACCATTGAACAATGCAATACAGGACAGGCTGTGAGTTTATCGCCCACGGACGCTTCTTTTTTTTTTATTTTTTTTTTTTGCAGGGGCTATATACTGTATGCTATAATACATTGAACCAGCAGGCCATTTGTATCTATATTTTATGACCTCTATCTTCTTGCATCAAGAAACCCGCTGGTTCCTCTTTTAATGGCTGTCCCTTTAGCTATGTGGAATGGGTTCGACCGAGCCGCAACACTACATCCACATATGTTCACACTCTTGCACGCAACACCATAACGATAACGCACTCAGTTGCCACTGTTTATATTGATACATAAATGTCAAGCCAGCGATGGGAGTAAACACTGGCTGTAGACATAGAATTAATGTCAGGTAAACACTAATCAGGCAGCCTCCAGGATCCTCTCCACAACGGAGAGGATCCCGGAGGGGGTCATGCACGAATAAAGAGGATGAGCAAAAGAGAAAAGGATGAGCAGCTTCCTTGGGTGCAGTTTTACATACACACGGACGCGCCGGCGAACCCGCCGACCGTCCCCCGTCTCGTTTTAATGTGTCACGGTGCAGCATCATTTGTGGCCTCTTCTTCTTCAGCGCAGATATTTCAAGTAACGCAATGCGGGAACCTTGGCAACCTTTAAGAAAGTGCGGTGGGCTATCGTTGCCGGGAAATATGTCGAAATTGTAAAAAGAAATAACCACAGAGGACATGTCTCTTTTGTATCAAAGGCGGAGTTGTCGGTATTTAGTACATACGCAGTGAATTGTGTTTTGGTGCTGAGCAGCAGAATTCCATCGTATAAAAGGCAGATAATGAGAACACGGGGGAGCACAGGAAACCCAGGCCCCGGATTATGTTGTACTTATGCGAAAGAGCTGGTCGTGGTCAAATAAGGTCGCAGGGATCGCGCACTCATTTGTGCCGGGCCTTTGTGTTGGTTCCATTCGGAAAAATGGTGGCAAAACATAGAAGAACAAATGAGAGAAATGGACAAGTGACGCTCAGAGAAGTCAAGTGGCTCCTCACCCTGCGACGGCCAGGTCTGAAGTAGATACTTGTGGCTCCGGCTCGAAAGCCCAGCGTGGGGCGCGTTTGTTTGTGTGTCTGCTCGGGGCTGTGGCGTCGGCTTTCACCAAAGCAATCTTTCCACCGCTTGGAAGGCGCGGGCCTCGTGCCGCAGTGGCGTGGATGATAGACGGGCTGCCAAGCGCGGATGCATGAGGTTTGCCGACGGTGCCGACGCTGGTCCGGGCCCGGAGCCCAGTGCACGTTGCTCATTCTCGGGCCTCTAATAGATGTGATCCGAAACAGAGGTGCTGACTCCAGTCAAAAATGGAACGCTACCCGCTGCTCCCCGTTAGACGTCACGGTTTAAAAATAGCCGCTCGGCGAAAGAACACACTCTGCACCGTTTCGCATTCAATCTGTGCTCCTAAAAGTGGTTTTTTTTTTTTTTTTTCCCCCCCTCTCTTTTATTAGCCCGCAGGGTTGTGATTGCTCTCCAATTTCAAATCCTCGCCAAACGCCGAGCCCATTGGTGTTTTCCATCTGGTCCTCGAGGCTAACAAAACGAGTCTCTCCACATTAGGTTGATTAGACCCACGGAAACCGTACCGTATATATCCACGTGCAATATTTTGGGATTGTCCTCCCGAGTGCAGCGTTTGTTTTGAATCGTGCGTTTTCTGGCCACACCGTCTATAAAAACAATTGTGACGCATCTCCAAGCGCGGAGGCCCTGTAATTAATTTCTCTACCTACAACAGAATCATTATGTTTGGAACCCCCGGGGGAACGCATCTCGCCAGCGCTGCACCGGTCTGCGTAGGGCTGTCTAGGCTTAGCCAAGCCCTTTTGCAGGTTATGTCCAAGCCTAATGAAGAAAAGAATCACTGGAACCTTCATTTTGTTTTTCTCTTTTCCGGATATTTCTAGTGTGCCCGCAGTCCTCCAGCTAGACTTTGTTCTCGGGAAGTCTTATTACGCTTAGATTAAATGGGAAATATGTAACCTCTGCCCATATAGGGAAGTTAATTAAAAGTGGATGGATAAAAGGTACCATTTTCAGTTCATTTTTAAATGCCCTCCAGCAGAGAAAAAAAATCTCAAATTAAAATCTATGCAGACCACAAGTCAATTTGAAGCCAGTACAGCGTCAGTGAATGTGACTCGGCAAACAGCGGCGAACTCGCGCTAAACACTGCCGAGCTCTCCGTCGCCGCGGGACACGAAAGCGGGTCGCGGCACGCCGTGTTCTCCGCTCGCGGGCCGGAGGAGACATCGCGTCGCATCATCCGCCCATGAGAGGACGTGTTTGGTCTGACTAGTCCAGAGGAGCGTCGACCTCTCGCGCCCCCAGGCCCCACGCCCCCCGCCCCGAGCCACGGGTAGCCCACCCTTCAACTCTGCTTAAACAAATCCAAGTGACAGGCCGCCGCCATCACTGTCATCACCCCCCCGCGGGGCGGGATCACGTCTCATGCGCCTGCACCGCCAGCGGCGGCCGTACTTGCGCAGAGTTTTTTTGGGGGGGGGCACTTTTCCGATTTGAGAGGCAGGTCAGCCGAGCCGCTCGCTGTCGGACGCCGTCACTTCGGGGAATCAAAGAAAACCTGCGACGCTGATTCGAAAGCAGGAGGGACGTTGTGGTTTTTCGATTTTTTTTTTTCTTTTTTTTTTGACATCCTCGCGGTCGACAAAACCGACGACAGCCCGTCAGAAAGGAGAAGATCCATAACGTTCTCTCCCAGCCCATTAGCACAAACTCATTTCTATGCTCAATTATAATTCCTGTCAAATGGAAGACGCCACAATTAATGCTTATGACTGATGAAGTGTTGAAGTGTGGCTTATTGTTTCATGGGGCATTGAGCCCGGTATTTGTTCAAGGCCTGCGAAGACGGAGCGTTGTCTTCTTGTCATTACCAACCGTTTGTAATCGCGACTTCATTGTTTGATTCTGTGGTGGAGCACATTTTGCGCATAGATTAACGAAAAGGTCGTGTCAACCTAATCACAGGCGCCGGCCGTCGGACGGCTGGCCCCCCCCCACGGCCCCCCCCCCCCCCCCCCCCCCGGAGAAGCTCGATTGTGAGCGTCTTGACACATTGCACGAGGCGGCCATGAAAGCAAGCCTGTCATATTCACTTGTAAGATACCATACTTGTGACTGTTGGTGCCATCACAGTTTATTAATTAGCGAAATTCATCGCAGACCGGGAGGCTGCGATACATTTTCGGCCTGCGAGCGGATGATAATGCCTTTTGTCTTTCCAGAGGCCGTAATAGAGAGTAGGTTTTCACCAAAATGAACGTCTCGCTTGAACGAGTGTCTCGGGGACTCATTTATTGTATGCAGTATCTCGCACACAAATTGAAGTCTACTCCTTCTTCCCACAGGCCAGGAAAATGTATTCATACGGCACATCAATATGCTCGGGGGCGGGGGGGGGGGTTATTCAAAGCACTCTGTCGGCGAAAGGTAACAAAGTAAAAAGATCTAAATGTATAAAAACAGACAAATATCAGTCCCGGCAAGTTCGAACCTGAATAAAGGAAACAGATGCAAAGTGAAATAAAGAGAAAAAAAATGTATAGTTTTATATATGGCTGAAGGCATGTCGTATTTCTTTTCGGGAAAGAGGAACGATATCTCGGCTTATATTCGGCAACTACATCCTAATTATATATTGTATTTATTTTGAATCGAATCACACCAGGACCGCTGCACTTTCCGAGTCAATGTGAAGGTGAATTGGTTTTCGCTTTTCAGGATAGCTAATTGAAACACAGGTTTTTACTACCACTACTTTCTCAAGAATCTCTCTGCCGAAGAGAAGTTTTTGAGACGCACTAGTACCGAAGCATCTCTCTGGGGCGGCTGACTCCTTCAGTTTTTAGTGACGCCGGATAGAAGCCTGAGAGCGGGCAGCCACTTAACTTAACCCGAAATCCAAAAAACAGCAAAGAGCTACAAAACCCCTTTGAAAGCACGAGGGCAGGATATCTATTTCGTACGCAGGTGGGTATAGGTGATGCCCTTTGTCAATGATAATAATAATAATGTAATTCTTCTTATTCTTAACACTTATAATAATAGTCCTGATAATAATGCAAAGAAGAGGAGAGAGAGGCGGTAACATTGCTCCTGCAGACACCGTTTCCTCCATTTTCTGTGAGCCCCCCGGCGTGGGCATGTGTGTTCCAGGTGGCTGGGGTGTATCACGACTCTCATTCAGAGAGAGGGAGGGAGTGAGGGGGTGGGCAGGGGCAGCCTGAGTCATGTCATTGAGCAGACAGTATTGGGGCTGCTGTTTATCACTGTGCTCCTCAGACACACCCATGTCATCACCGATGGCGCCACAAGGCCGCTGCGGTAACGATCGCGTCCTTGGGCCCGTGCCACTGTGCCGCCTCCGGTGTCTGGTCCTGGGAAGTGACGGTGACTGTGCCGCAGCGCATGGTGAAGAACACAGGCTCCCTGGTACATAGCGATGGTTCTGGTTCCGTTGGATTTAGAACCACGTAAAAACGTTTTCTGAATGTTGTTACATATAAGCTCGGTAAACACAGGGAACCCGGAAACACGCCGGGCCACGAAGGATGCCTTTCCTTTTACCCAGAGCGTCGAGCAGTAGCGTAGAATGTCCCTTCCATCCTGACGACGCGCCGAGTCTCGCCTGACAGCGTCGCACCATGATCCCCTCCGATCGTCTTGTGCTCTGGCAGGAGCCGAGGAATTAACTGTCATCTCAGCCGCGTTTCAGTCGCGTGGCGGGGATACAAGCTGTAGCTCAGATCCGACACCTCGCTTACGTGTAGTGGACCGTGCACCGTGACGGCATGTGAGCCAACGACGTGCCCTGCCTCTGTGGCAGCCGGATTCCCAAATTACCAAAAAAAAAAAAAAAAGAAGTGGGTGGTCCCTCCCTTTTAATTACCTCGCCTAGACGTCGGCCACCGCAGGTGGGAGGCGTCCGGCGTTTCGCACTTTTTGGATCATCTGACGCCATCTGGGTATAAATAGTCCCGTGCATAGACTCAAAGTTAGTGTGAGTGTGGCAGTACACAAGTTGTGACTCACCCAGTGTGTTTCCGAGATCCGGCAGAGGAGCGTTTCTTGGCTGAGTGCCGCAGGTCTGGTCAGCCTCTCCTAAAGCTTGTCAGAACCCCTCAGCTGGCTTTCTGCCTGTTTTTGTCACACTCGTTTCATTTGCCCTATCACCAAGCACCTCTTGCAAGGTCAAAGGTCGCCGCCACCTCGGACATTGGTCAGTTTAAATCGGTTTCTGAAGCGCAGGGGGCGCAAAAGCTGCCGCAAGCATAACTGTCAAATATTATTATTATTATTATTATTATTAGATTATATTTTGGTTCATCACCAAGTTTATTCCAGTGACTTTGAGTTTGATCCAATCCCCTCACAGGATGTGACATGTGCAAACGCTGGTAGCGACGCGTGCACCGGGGGTACGGTGCCGTTTGAACAGCGCCGGTGAGGCTGCAGGCAGGCAGGTACCCGGAGTGGCTTCGAAATGAGTTTAATCCCGTTGTGCACCGCGTCAAATTAGATTATATGGCTCTGTTCTGTTCTCTAAAGTATGTCATTGTTTTAGCCGGTAGGTTCAATTTTATTCAATCCGCGACCTCCATAGATTTTATTTGTCAAATTCCCTTTTTCTGTCTTTTTTGCCTCTCTCTCTCTCTCCGTTTCTATGCCGGAAACACTGTGACGCTTCTCCCCGTGCGCCAGCATAACATTCAATCTCACAAGATACACTAAGTTCCTCGGTAAGTCGCCGCCGCGGAGCCTGTCCGAGCCCTGTGTTATTAACCCGCGCTTCTGAGAAGGCCGCTCAGGCTTCACCGGACTAAGGACAGGGGAAATTTGTTTCCGCCGTGGGCCCCTCGGCATCGATATAGTGAGAACACAGTTTAGACGGAGAAGTCAGGTCCTCGCCGCGCTATGAACCTATACAATAACATTTCCTCTCGGCTCTTTTCTGGCTACTTCGCAGCTAATCTGATCACTTTGTATCTGTAGGGCTCGTTTGCCACCCCCTGAGACGGGTGCCAGGTTTGAAGAAAAGGTTAATTGAGTGCACGTACCTCTGTGACCCGCTAGTCCACTCGCTTGTTGGAAAGACACGCACACACGCACACACACACACGCGCGGAGCCTTTGTGGGCAGTATTGTGTTGTTTTTGCCCAGCATCAAACTTTGAATTTTAGAACACCGTGAGAACAGAGAGGGTGGATCGAGATCTATAGAATGGTTCTAGACTATATGGCTGTAGAATAGAGCGGTTTTGCCATCTGTAAGCCATTCCAGAAATACACTTGTGCTTCTTAGATCACGTGACATGAACAGCCGTGTATGTCCCTGCTCTGGAAACCTGTGATATAGCAGGAGGATTTTAGAATGTAAACACATGGCGTGGTTGCTGCGGAAAAAAAACAAAATACTGCCTCAAATGCACTTTTACTTCTGGAGCCAGCTGTGGATTATAAATTCAATGTTTGCATGTTTTCTCTAAGCTCCGGTACGATTGCTGGGAGAGATATTTTGTGAACATCGACTGTCTCTCGTTTGTCTCTTTCGGACATCTGTTGCTATGTCGGTGACATGCGGTTTTTCAAGTTAAACAAATATACCCTTTGGGTTCTCTCTCTCTCTCTCTCTCTGTCATGATGAAGACGCGCATTTTGAACCTATGTGCACAATAAGGATCCCTCTCGGAGTATGCGCCACCGTTTCCTCAAGCTAAATGCTGAGTTGGTGACACGCACGCTCAGAGGCCATGAATAATTCAGCAGCCTAGTTTCAATTTTGCATGCAAAAAAAACTTGGGCTGGAGGTGATTATTACATCTACTGTCTTGAGGGTGGATAAACCCGGTTAAGCGCCCCCCCATTGTGTATTCTTGGGTGGGACGAGGAAGAGCACATCCTCCGCGGTATGGCGGACGAGGTGTGCCGAACCCACTGCAAAACTGTGGAGAGGACCAATCGGCTTTGTTCTTTCGGCGTCCCTGCTGCCAAATTGGAGATCACCGGAGCGGATGGCGCACACATAATTGTCTGTATCGACTCGCTTCTTTGATATGATCTGGCGTGGTCTTCGTCGCACATATCATGCTGTGTCCCCATGGGCAAGCTGAAGAGCACCGTTAATTGCGGGCTTACGTTTGGATCTTACAGGGCAGATGCGAAAAATGATTATTATGCAGCTGTAATAGGTTTTTTTCACGTTTGCCAGGTTCACGCACCTTGATTGGCAGTCGCTCACATTTCATGGCGATTGCGAGGAAATGCTCGAGGTTAACCGTCGCGGGCGCTGTATGTTGCCTCACATGGCCCGCGCCTCAGCGGCGCCAAACGGGGAGTGAGTTAACAAACCTCCGTGTCGCATTGCGACTGGTGCCGTTTTTGGACCACGGGCTTGAGCTAGGCCCGAGATCATTGGCGGATGAAACGCGTTCTTGCCAGCCGATTGTCGGAAAAAACCACATTGGAGGTGCACCGGGAGACGGGAAACGAAAAGTTTTCGAACGCGTAATTGGGACGCTGCGGATAATGAGGAAGGTGGCTGGTTGGCAAATGAGGAAAGCGCAAAATGTGGCACGCTTCGAAGACCGCGTTTCGAGTTCGAAACGCATTCTTCAAACACAACGCGGTTCTCCCTCTGTTGTTTAATAGGTCGAGCGGCGGAAGCCCCTTGCCAGACCGCGCGTTTGATTTGAATACTTTGGGGGGTTTTTTTCCCCCACACATCAAGTCACATACAGTTTAGGCGAATGACAATGTGTTTCGATTATACGCGTTAAGTTTGCTTTCCCGCGCAGGCTGATAGTAAAGCATTTATGGTAATGTGCTCGGTGGCCTCATGAGTGGCCGGCCCTGATAAAGCGCTGTGTCTAATTAACACACTGACAGCACCACTGTCTGGGCAATCACACTCTTCCAGTTTATTAAAGTGGTTAAGGAAGTCACTCTGGCCCGTGGGGGACTGGTACAGTCATTTTCCCCCTGCAAGCCAGATGATATGCCCAGAGATGAGGCAAACCGAGTGTGACTGTCTCTCTCTCTCTCTCTCTCTCCATTTTCTTCTGGCCTCTCCCGCACATCAATATCTCCCCTGCTTGTCCCGTTATCGCCCTCCCTCCCTCCCCCGTTACCCAACCCACCCACGCCCTCCACTCGCAGTGCAAATCAAAAATGCAATATCACATGGTGTTTTTTTTTTTCTTCTTCTTTTCCTTCCTCTGGTGGACTCTAAAAATAACTCTCTCTCTCTCTCTCTCTCTCTCTCTCTCTCTCTCTCTCTCTCTCTCTCTCTCTCTCTCTCTCTCTCTGGCTCGCGCTAAGAAATGCTGACTTTCGCTTCCTGCGCGGCTTCCGTGCATACAAGGAGACATTTTTGATTGGTCAAGGCAGGCTTCTGACAGCAGCATGGGAGAGTCGAGCTTGATCGGTGTCTTGTCAGCAGCGGGGGAAAACGGCGAAAGCACAACAACAGAACACTTTGAAGCCGCAAACAATAATTAGCATGAGAGACGAGGGAGATGCGGCAATTGTATTTACTACTCGGCATGATGAACTGTAATACTTCATAGGCCATAAGCCAGGCTCTTTCAAATATCATTTCGATGATGCTTTATTCCTGTAAAGATGAATGGGTGGACGAGGTGATACCCTTTGCCAAATACTCTAACGATCGGTAGAGTCAGAGGGGCGGGCCTAGGCAGCTTCATGCAGTCAATCCAGGGAAGTCATTTATTATAACATGGAGGAAAAACGGCTATGATGTCATCATCGGGTAGTCTTCGGACTAAGAGACAAAAAAATTAAAATAAAAACACCTTTTTTACTTTGACCGCCCAGCATGTTGCTGAACGGGGGATATCAGCGGGTCTGATTATGTGCAACGGGAAATTGAAGCGGCATCTGATGCGAAAATGAGACATCTCCGTTTCCTGCCCGGGCCTCGTTGTGTAGCAGCCAAAGTGCGCTCGGTTTTAACAAAGTGGTATGAGTGCGACAGTGCCGAGGCCCAGGGACTAAAACAAATCTCCTTTAAAGGAAATCCAATTCCAGAGAAAATGTTATCTGCACCGCGGCTGCCATAATCTCGGTGCCTTGCGCCAGTTTCGGCTGTTGTAAAATTCATCGTGGCGCAGAGACATCAAAGGTAAGGTTTTTTGCTCCGCCTACAGTTTCCGTGCGACTCTGGCCAAATCCAGGAGCTCGCCGGATTCGTCGCTATTTTCCGCCCACGGTTTCCCCGAATTGCAAATATCCTGCGAGCACTTCCCTGCTACTGAGTGTTTTCCAAAATCAGATATCCGCACTGCCTCGGAGGATGTGGCACTGGGCTTATGGTGTTGCATTTTGTCCGGAGCCCCGACTGTGTGCTGGAACAGAGCTTGTTGGGCTCGTTAAAGGCTGTAGTCCTTGTGCGGTCCTTCTCCCTGCTCTGCGAAACCTCTGGGGCCATTTTAACACTCCTCTAGCCGATCAAAGGTCAACACTTTTGCGGGCCAGTGACGCTGACCTTAGGCGCATGTGTCGGGTGAGGTGGCAAAGTCTAAGGCCGTCTGACATGAGCCATAGTGACTCAGTGGGGCTTTAACCCCTCGGTGCACACTGGCAGAACTCTGCCATATACATTTTGCCTTCCAAAATGTCCCCGGCGCTCGGTCCTCGTCTGGTTTCCCGGTAAGCGCCCCTGCCCTCGGTTCGGAGAGCTGGCGTGATCATTCATGTTCGAAACCGCCTGAAGACGGCAAACGCCACAAGCAGTTGGCAGGGCACGAAGTAACTGTAAGGGTGTGTGCAGCGAGTGGATATGAACAGCCTGTCATATGTACAGCATATATACTGTATATATATATATATATGTGTGTGTGTTCACTGCTGCTATTAAAAAATGCACACAATAATAGGAACCGCGTAATACAGTGCAGCGTTTCACCTTAATAGTATATACTCAAAACGACACATATCATTTGAACCATATTGGATTTTGACTACACGAAAAAAAAAAAAAAACCTGATTAATAAGCTTAATTAAGCTGAATATCTGCCCACTGCGCCAGAAGATGAAAATGTCTTTTTTTTTTTTTTCCCCACCTGCCTCCGAAGGTTAGACTTCTCACGACGGGGAGGATGATGAGAGGGGAGACGAATTACCGCCGCGCTTTTGTATATGAGCGGCCCAATGAGCAGCTCAGCCTGCGACACACGCTGTCGCTCGTGGAAGGAAGCGCCCACCCACCGATCACTTTCCCGTTGAGCTAATTATGCACGTGTTTGTGTGTAGTCGCGATAAGGTTATATACCTCCGCCATATGGATAATGATTTAGCAAATTTAGTGGGGGGGGACCACGGAGGAATACAGCTGCGGGAAACTATTGATTTTCTAATCTCTTTAAATACAGCCTATATATATTAGACCTTTTCTCTCCAGGAGACAGGAGTGGCCAAAAAGACATTAAACTGATCCCGCCACAGTGATCTTAAAAGCAGCTCTCCTCCGATTCACGAGGAAGGATTTTCCGTACATCCGCGGCCAGTTGACACGGCAATCTTTGATTCGTCATTGTTTTTGGCCTTTTAATGTGGAGATCTCTTTTGCAGCAAATGGAGGTGTCGGCGTGTGTTTTTTTTTTTTGTTCGTTGTTTTTTTTTTTTGTCTACCTAGGATCCCATAGTCGGTAAGATACATTTCTACGAGGTAATATGGGCAACAAGGGAATTGGGGGGGCTTATGTGGGCCATTTCCCTCTTCGGCAGCGGTTATCAGTCAATTCACAAAGCGAGTCACTGTGACTGTAATGGCTTCGAACCTTGGATTTTTTTTCTTAGCATTGCGTACATCAGGCTCTCGGGCCTCTCGATGCCTCATCCCAATGGTCTTTCTCCATTCCAAGGGGATCTGGTTTGGTTTGTTTACGTTGGGTGGCTGGGTGGGTGGGTGGATGGGGGACGGTTCATGTCTGCTCAAAAGATATTGGGCCGTCAACGCTTCAGTCAACAGCCACAGCCAGACCAAGTAAAACAAGAAGACCCCCTCCTCCCCCGGCAACGAGGAAGCTTGACTACCTCCACCAAACCCAGGAGAGGGAAAGCCTCCTTCATGCCTCATTGACTTTGTTTTCTCTGGCTAATTCCTCCCCTTTCTGCCCACTGCCCACCTTCACATCCCCCCCCCCCCCCCCCCCCCCCCCCCCACCCGCGATAAAAAAAAAAAAACACACACACACACAACACACACACACACAACACACACACACACACATCCCATTCCCCTGCCGCCCTCCCCTTGCCATGCCTCGCCGTTTTGATGGCGATTTTGACGCGGCAGGCTGTCATGCAGCAGTTCTCTGGGAGGGTGGCGAATAACAGCTGTTGCCATATGGAGCGAGATCAGCCGTCAGAGCCCCCGCATAATTGGCTCGGGGAGGGAAAGGAAAAAACGACGTGGGACAGGGGGATGAGAAAGGGAGAAAGGTGGGCACCTTGGTGTCTGCTTATGCCACTGTTAAACGTTCCTTAAAAAACGGTGATTCATTAATGATGAGAATATAAATGCATCGGGAGACCCAGAGGGAGACGGTGCACGTCTGGCATTCGGAGAATAATTCCCCCCAGCCCTGAGAGGGAAACTGAGCGTATCGGAACTGAAACGTTAGACAATCGCGTGTGGTGAGGAGCCACACAGACGGCTGCGAGAGAACAATCTATCAAATTCATACAGGAAAAAAAACAACTCACTTTTGATGAAGCCATTGTCACGTCTTCACTTAATCCCGAAATGGACTTGAAGTCTGAGCCAGGGGTTTACATTGCTGACGGCCTAATTATATGGATTGGCTGCAGTGGAGCGTGGCCTATCAGCTCTGGGGAAAAAATAATTCTGGTTCAAGAGAGTGAGAGAGAGAGAGAGGGAGAGAGAGAGTCAGGCAGGCAGTCAGCTTCACTGCTGTGAATTGATGGCTGCAGAGGGCTGGGCTCCTCCTCGCGTGCGTGTGCGTGTGTGTGTGTGTGTGTGTTTGTGGTTCACTTAAAGCTGCACACGGCTTTACTGTGGGGTGTACGCCGAGTGATTTAGCAACCGCGTGTTGCCCTGACAGGTATGTGCTGAATTATATATATATATGTAAAAACAACAACACCCAGAAGCCAGATGTAAATGCAATTCTGTTGATTCGCTTCCCTTGCCGCGAGCTTCAGCGCACGCAGGTTCATTTTTTTTTTTCCCCCTCAATGAACAGTGAACACGCCTTCGCCCCCGTTTATTTTGGAGAGACACAAAACTCATTAATGGCCAATCATCCAAAGATGAAAGAAAAATACTGACCCATAGTGTCAACTCAAGGCATTATGTGCAGGCGATAAGTACCAGTGTCAAGGCACAGGACCAGTTTCGATGTCGGGGTAAGGCGGCGTCTATTACTCCCACAAAGTTTGATCCGAAATGGGAAATTTAAACAAAAATCTGCCACAGAGAGGTATAGCAGAAATGCGGGACGGTATAGCCCACAATTACCGACGTTTCCAGATGCTCCGGCCTCGGGTTCTCCCGCGCAGCCGTCCTGCTGCCATTTCCGCGACAGCGTGTGCAGCAGCCCCGTTAGGCCGAGGGTTGCTGTTTGGACATCCCTACATTACGTGGTGCGGCTGATGTGATGACATTTATGCATGGTGGCACTTTCTCTGGCCCGCACTGATTGGTCAGCCACCCGCCTTATGAATCAAACATGAAATGCCCGTCGCGCTGTCTGCCGCAGGGCTCATCACGTAGCAAGCTCGCAATTAGTTCACGCGCGTGGACTGGCAGAAGAAGAAGAAGAAGAAAAAAAAGAAAAAAGAGACACCAATGTAGGCAACCCGTGGCGTTTCTTCTACCCTGGCAATTCTTCTGCGTTATTAACGGCGGTGCGGGAATTGATATTATTTATGGCGAGAGTAATTATGCACAGAGTGGAGGACGCGTCGCCGCCATCGTCAATTTTTCAAGCAAATTGCGAATAATGAAATAAAAACGTCAGCTGAGCAGTTGCGAGACTCATTATGTCAGCTGTAAACCATGATGGAAATTTGACGTCTCTCCCGCGATTAAATGGGTTTGCCACACCAAAAGGAATCGCTGTGACAACTAGTAGCTGCTCCCGCATCACGAGCTGTAATGAAGTGTCATTGCCCTGATAGTAGCAGACGCGTTTTTTTTTTGTTTTTTGTTTTTTACATTTCAGAGTAGAGGTAGAGTTTTTTTTTTTTTTTTTTATTTATATACAACAAATATATGTTCTCGCAAACACAGTGAGGCTGTTGAAGTGGGTGTGTGAAGCGAAGCCTTACAGGTCATTTGGGAGACATTCTTAAAGACAAAATAAAACATTCCTGGAATAATTTCACCCGGACATAGAAAATGCCCTGCCTGAGAACCGTGGCAATTGGGTGAGTCTGAGGTGGGTAGAGGTGGGTAGAGGCGGGAACCGGCGTATAGTCCGTCTGCTGTCACCGCATATGAGCCCCTCGACTGGTCAAACCCGCACTCGGCATGTGTCCCGACAACACATTCAGACTCTTTTTCAGAATAGTAAACGTACTCTCCCTCTCTCGTGCTCCGTGGTGACGGGTGTCACCGGCTCCGTTGGAAATCCTCCGCTCGACCCTCCTGGATCGCTGCTGCTCAGCTGTGGCTGGCCGTCGTAGATGGCAGCGCCGGTCGGCACCACGAGAGCGACCCTGTCCTTCAGCGCGGCGTCCGCCGTCCGCGCACGGATACTGCACAAAGTAGTGCCATGCGGTGCAGTTTGATTTTCGGTCCGATTTTATTTGGCCATTGTATTCGAAAGCCTTGCTGACCTCGACGGCAGAAACTCAAGGATATTCAAGTGATTGATATTCACCTCTGTCAGGATGACAATAATCCATTTATCCGTGGCTTTAGCGAAAAGCGGCCGAGAGACGGACGAGTGTGAACCCGTCTCGTTTTATTATAGCACAGGCTCGCCGGGTTCAGCCAGTGGAGCGGCCGGCGTGTCCATCAGCAGACGCTTGTCCTATCAAAGCGAGGCGCTAATCCCCTGCCCGCTCACTAAATGTTCGCTCTGCTCGATAGGCTACAAGTGTCGAGTCCTCTGATGCCACCGGAAGATATCCAATCCAATATTTGCACCAGTGGAGTGTGAGGTTCCACCAGCATTCTGCTAAATTGTCCCTCTGCGTTTACAAATGAATCCCTGTACTCTGCAAAGCAGAAATATACTCTCTCTCTCTCGGTTTGCTTGTTTAGTGTTTTTTTTTTTTCCAGTCGCATCTTTGAAAGGCATTGCACATTATTGATCGCAGTTATCTGAACGCGGCACAGTTGTGTGGCGCTTGACCTTTCTTTCCAGCCGAATGAAAAATACAGAATATGACAAGCCGACAAGTTCTGGCAGAAGTTCCCAATTTTGGGCGCAAAACACACACACACACACACACACACACACACACACACAATCACCCGCCTGACGAGAGCAGAGACTGCAGGCTGGCTGGGGCCTCTCAGCGCAGCGGTCATCCCGAGTCAAAAAGGCCAAATTAGCCATTAACCTAACTCAACGTCGGTTGTGACAGCTTCTTGACGAGGACCCTTTTTTTTTTCTTTTTTTTTTTCGCCCGAAAAAATTGTTGCTTTCGGTCTGAAGGCTTTGAAAGGAAAGATCAGTGGTGCCGCCACTCGGAATTGCCGTACCGGCGTGAATGTGAGCCGCTGTGGTGCCGTAACTGGATTAAGGTGTGCCGCGCACTTTGTCACGTCTTAAGCTCCACCGCTGTCCTATTTGTCAATAGTGACAAGAGCGACGTTGCCATTTTCAGCCCGACCATTTACCTGGGTGTGTTGGCATTATGTCCACACTCTCCGTCAGGTGGGAAACCTAATATTCTGTGACTTTGATTCATTTCATTCGTAATGCCGACTGCAAATCACATTCTGCATGCCGCCCTTGCTTCATTTTCTAACAGCACGCCAGCGCGCTCCTCTGCTCACTGAGCCCGTGGGTTGCTGAGATTTCGTTCCTAGAATAATACTGTCTGGATTATAATTCAATTGGTGGCAGAGGCTGCTCCGGCACAATTAGGGCATGAGGCAATAAAACCCAACTCACTTTGCCGAATGCATGATACTGTTGTTAATAGAGGCTGTTAGATTGTTAATGTCAAAATGCTTTTATCCGTAGCATCATATTTTACCCGTGCGCTCGGATCGCATTATGAAAATCTAATTACGCCGTCGTATCGCTGCGCTTTCGATGCTCGCATTTGCGAATGAAGCATTTTCCTTAAACGCGGTCATTGTCTAAAGTGTCCATGAATGTCGGCGGCGACAGTTTGCCGTGATTTCCTGCATCGATTCATTCCCGCGGCCCGCCACGCCCCTTTTTGTTTGCCATTCAGAGAACTTTATCCCGTGCTTCAGCTCGAGAGTTTTTACGTGCTCGGCTTGGAGCAATGGGCAGTATATTCCGTTTCAACGTGTGCCAAAAGTCTATCGAAAGGGGAAAAAAGTAAGGCGGGGAAAAGAGCGGCGCTCCCCACGCCAAGTCAGAATTGTCCGCCTGTGTTTCGCTGTTGGGGAAAATCTTTTTGCAGTCATTTGGAAACACGCATCCAGCCGGTAAAATATATATTTGCCTGTGGCATACGCCGAGTGAGAGACATAGCAAGAAAGGAGGCAATATTGTTGTGCGGAGGAACGGGGGGGGCGGGGGGGGGGGAACCGGAACCGGGCGCCTGTATCGTATTCATCCCCAAATGGCTCTGAGCAAAACGTCTCTGATTAATATGTCGGTTAGGGAGCGCCGCTTTCTGAAAACCGTCCGTCAGGTTCAGTGTTTTTTCGTACGTCCCTTGATGGACGAGAATGGAGGAGAATGGAGAAATTTCGACGGCTCGTATGTGACGGGCGAAATCCTCCCCATCGAACGCTCCGTGCGCTCGTGGCCGGGTGACTTGAATTAACAGAAAACGCTATTGACCATTGACAGGCTATATCGTTAGTGCTGCTCACTTCATATGTACTGCTGGGAAATGATGGCGAAAATATGTTTTGCCATAATGTGCTAAGCAGAGCCGGGGGTGGGTGGGTGTGGGTGTGGGTGTGGGTGTGGGTGTGGGTGTGGGTGTGGGTGTGGGTGTGGGTGTGGGTGTGTGGCTCTCCCGGAGACGTGCTTCTAGTCCACCCACAAACCAAACACACACACACACACACACATACTCACACACACTCACTCACGCAGACACTGCAGGTGGTGAGCTGTTAAATAGGCCATGATTGGGCGAGAATTAGTCAGCAGACACTCCCTAATGGCCGCAGGGGGCCAAACAGGATTTCACTGATTGAGCACCAGGGCCGGTGCTGCCGGCTCCGATGCATGACATGCACCGCTCTGGATGTTGTTGTTGCGCATAATTGGAGACGCAACCCCCAGTATCTGTTCGACAGCACAGCGCTTCAGGGTAACCACCTGCAATAGGCGTCCCATTGAGTGCCCGTAAAATCTGCCCCGTTACCGCTATACTTCGGACAAACTCGTGGTCACAGTTCCCCGCCCACTCGACGGTTCATTTCTTTATTTTAGAGCCAAATCCGTTTCAAATTCCGGCTCGTTATCACTCTTATGTCGCCTCTTGTCATAGGGCAGTGGCGATGGCAGGGCCGCGACCTTTCGCTTGTTTTCGTGTCGCCGTGATTGGATCAGAGCTCCGTCTTTCTGCGGAGGGGGAGCAGTCTGAAGGGCGCGTAATCCTGTCTGCACTGTTTGAGCTTTGGGGCTGATGATGCCGGGGCGAGTTTGCCGTAACTTTGTGCCTGTGTGTGTGTGTGTGTGTGTGTGTGTGTGTGTGTGTGAGAGAGAGAGAGAAGGGGAGGCACCCGCCATGAATGTATACGGTTGGCTATATTGAGCAGAATGGGGCGACGAGGGGGACTCTGCCTCGTTTAAGAGGAAGCAGAACTCATTGTGGCTTTGTTTTGTCCATGAGATGCGCAGTTAGTGGGATTTATAATTGGGATTAACTGTTATCCCCTGGTGAGTCTTTTTTTTTTCCCGAGCTAGTTATGATGAATGTAATCCAATTAGTCCACGCATTGTGTTTACAAATGTGTCTCTAAATGTCTCAACGCAGGTGAACCCTGATGTAGACTCAATGATCAACCTCCAGGAAATACACGCGCTCGATAACGTTTATTCGGTGTCCCTGGCTCAGACTGCTTTAATAACTATTATGCGTTTGTTTTTGTTTTGTTTTATTGTTCTTCTGTATCGCGTCTACGATTATTCATGCGCTCCAGGATCTTTATTTCCCATGGCAATGGCAATTTCAGTTTGTGAATGAACATTCAAGTTGTTGTTGTTACTTTGTTGACTCTTCTGACTCTGTGGGCTTTGTCACTTGTACTTAAGTCATATTTGTGGATTTACACAACTGATAATCCTCCTAGGGAGGACAATCAAACATTACTTAGGAACACAGGTACGGACTTTGCAGACGATAAGGAGTGCGTGATATGTGGTATCAAAATCTTGTAACCCAATAGAGTTACTCTCTTATCCAGACAATGACACACAACTCTACTGGTTCCTGCCAGAAACGGTGTTTCGTGGTAGACTACAAAAGCAACATCAGAATAGTATACATGTGACAAAAATAGTGATGGGGTAAAATTGCAGACATTTTCATCATGAAATATTAACTGTCACTTTGAAAAAAATGGACAACACGTGGGACTTATCAGAGGGAAGAGATGATATGACATGAGAATCCAGATGTTTGCCATAATTACCCCACATATATATGACTATACAGTATTCATCTTGGAATATACAAACGTGTAGTACAATTTCACGTTTGAAAGTAGCAATTAGAATTTTTTGAGGGTAAATTTTGTTTTTCACAGTAGTGCTTACACAGTCAATAAATGTGAACGACCGCATTTGCCTGGTGACCTCAAGCTAGGTTAGGCCGACCGTTTTTTGTCAAGCGGTTCCAACCCCTGTGAAGATTTTCGCGAGATTCGCGTGGTGGAGCGCTCTATTTTTGATCCACGCAATTTCCCCTTTCCCTGCAAAACAAAAAAAAAACAAAAAAACTCCAATTTGGTGCAGTCGAAGCAACACACTTATTCCTCTAAGGGAGTAGTCTAAATTCTAATATAAATGTCTTAATCCTTGAAATATTAAAGCGTCCCTCCTAATGGTGCGTGCAGCTTTTGCAGTGATCCCCTGCAAAAGTACCGCCGAGCCCATTTGATCTCCTTCCAGGCAACCCCTGGCTCCGACACTAATGAGGGGCCGCGAGTAGGTATCGATCTCCCCTGGTATTATTGCTGTAATTGTAATGTAACTTATTTCACTTCTCCGCACCATTAGGCGTTCGCGCTGGTGGTACAGAGCGCACAGAGAGACTGTGACGCAGATGCTGGCCGAGCAAAGGAAAATGTGAGGGAGCGGCGGGTGTGGCATGCAAAGTTGGCTTTAACAATTATACAGTATGTGTGGATTTTTCGGTGACTAAGCGTCTCCTCCCACCGCAGCACAAATCGAATCACCAAAATAGCAAAATCAGCCCTGGGGGGGGGACGACGACACACATTACTGCTGTACACCCGTGTTAGATCACATACTGTAATGATGTACATCTGCATGAAGATACGTTCAAGGTGCACCACATCTGCGGCTGAGCTGACATTCCCCCTCCTTTGAAATCGAGGGTTGGACTCCGTCTGCTTTTGCCATATCGATAGCACCTCCACGCGAGATTGGTGTACAGCAAGAAGCACCCGCCCCGTGGCCCCCTCCCGCCCCCTTCTACCTTTGCCTCGGCTACTGTGGGCCGACCAGAGCCACCGGAGGGGGGGGGAGTAGCTGCCATCCGACCGGTCAACAAAAAAAAAAAAAAAAGGGAGAGTAAATTGTATCGGTGGGCGCCGAGAGCGGCCCCACCGCCATGCTCCTGTATGCCCTCAGTGGCTCCATATGCCGGGAGAGCTGCCAAGGGGGAGCAGGACAGGCGCGCTCACTGACTGCCAATCTGCAGATGCAGGCGCCGTCCGCTCATGCATATTAAACCCCCGACGCCACCTGCTCGTCGTACATCGCACCCCTGCGTCCGCGGTCCCCGGGAATTTTAATCAGCCGCGCCGCCAGGGAGCCGCTCTCTCCGCCCGGCGCAGGCCACGAGCGGCCCCCTTCCCCCCTCCCTCTCGCGTTGCATCTCTGCAACCTCTCCCTGGGGGTGGAGGGAAAAAAGCTGGAGACAGAGGTTCAAAAAATACCAAAAAAAGGTCCGCCGACTCTTTCCTGTCAAGTCCTCGCACTTTTCAGTGACGCTCCCTCCTCTCCCGTTGTCCTGCCAGGTATAGTATTTGTCTGCATCCTGTCGGACATTTTTTATTTATTTTTTTTTAAAACAATAACTGGTGATCGAAAGAGATTCTCAATCTTTATGGGTTAGCGGCGTGTGTCGTCGAGGCAGATTAGGCTCCCCAACTTTTCCCCTTTCCGTCTTCATAACTATTTGATCCGTTTGCAGCGCGCGTCCAGAGATGCGCGCTGCATAAAAGAGTGTTCTGAGTCCCATTTCCAATTCAAATTTCTTTGGCAGGCATAAAAAAGGGAGCATAGGAAATGTCCATGGAAGACAAGCAAAAATCATTCTCGGTCTTTCGCAAAGAACTATTTTATCACAACTCCGCGCTGATTGTCTCACAGATAACACTATCGTGCTGATTGGGACGGGTGGACGTGCTCGGATCTCCTCTCGTCGGCACGGAGAAATCTGTATTTTTTTATTATTATTTTTTTTTTTTGGCTTCACCCCGAGATGTAGGCTAAGATTTAACCGCACGTAAATGAAGACACAAATAGCCACTCGTTCCACTGCACCTCTCTCCTCCAGATTCTGCTGGCAATGCATAATCCTCCCCGAACATTTTTTATGCCCTCTTTTTTAAATACGGTCTTAAATACAAAAAAAAAAAAAAAAAAAAGGCAGATGGAGATGGACACTGCCAAGACAAAAGCGAGTGTGCTATCAGCAATGCGGTAACAGTTAGATGCACACAAATGGTGTGGTCGCATCGTTGATGGATTGTAATGGAGAACAAAATAAAAATGAGGTAAATGAATAGAACATTGTGACGGAGACACGTGTGCGACACACACACACACACCCACACACATTACCAATTGCAAAATCGGATCAATAAATCATAAATCATCGCAGCGGAAAACGTTTGTTATTTAATAGGTGAAAGGGTTGATTATACATTCCAATCGGTTGCATCTCGTCTTTACAATTTTGGAATTGTGTGGCCGTGTCACCATAGTATTTGTAGTGCACAATTGCAACCCACGGTGCCACGTGCCGTGCGATTTGGGATTTCGAGGATTGTCATGGGCATTTCTTTTTCGAGTCCTGTCAAAACCTCATGCACGCTGCGTTTCATTTGCGGGTCTGTCTGCGCGCCCACCGGGCTTCCCCCGATGCGCTCATACCTTCTCGCACGCTCGTGCGCGTCCGTTGGGATTTTCACCGCCTATTTCACCGCGTCCTGTTTGTACACACTGATGAATTATTGATCGCCAAAGTCTTTTCCCCCCC
Organism: Colistium nudipinnis; assembly: GCA_016785305.1. Classification (NCBI taxonomy): domain Eukaryota; kingdom Metazoa; phylum Chordata; class Actinopteri; order Pleuronectiformes; family Rhombosoleidae; genus Colistium; species Colistium nudipinnis. The sequence continues at coordinate 218,223 of JAFBJU010000736.1, read as the reverse complement.
CGAGCAAAACCGCAGGTATGTATGGTACGGTATGTCTGAGCAAAAACAACCGGAAGCTATAATTTGTGTCTCATTTCCAATGAGTGTCCTGCCCCGGAATCCGAAATCTGAATTGAATGCCGGTGCTGTGGCAAAAAGCACTCAAGCAACCTTGCTCATTAAATATACATTTGATGTATTCAAATTTATTTCTCCAGTTGCTGGTTATTCTCCGTTATTTGCTCTGTAAGTAAGGGAGATAATGCCATTAAAGTACATCGCCCACTGTTGAATACGAGGTTGAGCACTCATCCCCTCCTAAATGGCTTTTATGCGGTCCCCCCGGAGTGAAACAACGTATGCTCATGGCTGCAATGGTGTCTACTGTACATCACTGTGCTTTCGCTAATGCGACGTGTAGCTTGTATTGCTCTAACGAGGATCATTCCCACCGACGAGGCTATTCAAAAACAAGCGGATCTGGCACAAAATGAATATGCATGCCAATGTATGTATTTTGCCCATGTATGCAAGGCACCACAAACCCCTGAGAGCAAATAGCCTGTTTGGGTTCCTTTCACAGACCGTAAGCTGTTCTTCCCCTCCTGGTGGTGTATTATGATAATTATATCACAAATTACAATCAATGAATCAGGATAAATGATCTGTCTCCTTCCATATTAGGGCAAATGGGTTGTGAAGACAAATTAGAGCAGGAGACACTGCGTTTAATAATGCCATCATTCTCGTGAACCTCATCACTAATGCTGGTCTTAAACGGTCAGCCCGTAACATGCGGCGGATTGCATGTTGACCTCGATCACCACAATCGTTTTTCACGGCGCACGGCGTCAGTTGACAAACAAGCCAACGAGCCTTGTGCTGGAACGCCGTACGGCAGATTTGGGCCGACGGTGGCGTCGCTGGGCTGCAAAAGCACACTCGCACCGTGGGTTGTGGAGAGAAATTTCATGGTCGCTTGGTGATCTTAGTTTTTTGGGAGCCGGCCGGGGGAAAGGGAGGAGGGTTTGGAGCTGCTGGGACTGAACTTGTTGTGCGTTGCGCTGATCAGCCGAACTTTAATCAAGATTCAGCTGACACGGGGGTCAGGCGATAATGTGGATAATTAAAACTTTTCATTTGGGGTTGAAGTGTTCCCTTAAGGTTGAATGCATGTTTGATGTCTTGTGGGGGTCTACTTTATTAACCTGCTGCTTTGGGCCTGCCATTGTGAGAGTGTTCAAAACCCTTTTTTTAGTTCAGCCAATAACGATGCTATGAGTTAATGACTGGACGCAAAGGTGTAGCGGTGACCGAGACGAAAAAAACGGTTACTGTGAACTCGTGAAAGCATGATAGTATCAAAAAAATAAATAAATGCCTATCTATTATTTCCCGTGTGAGCCATTAAAAAAAAAAAAACTCTTTGCGGCTGACATTCGGGGAAAAAACGAATTATATCATATGATAATTATATTGTTTGTTTGAATATTTATAAAATAACAAGACAATTGATGCACAGTGAGTCACAGTGAGCCGCCGGGGAACGGCGTGAAGGGCAAACAGGGTAACAGGTGACAAATGTCGAACGCCCATCACCTGGCTGTCACCGCTACCAAGGCCGCGCGACCTTTGACCCCGCGTACAGGCGGCCACGGCCACCTTTAACCGAGCGTCGAGCAGGGTCGACCGCTATTTGTTTGCGTCGGGTCAGGGACAGAAGGTCTCCCAAGGCCTGTCGTGTTAATAAACATGCAAGACATACGGCGCAGAATGCTTGTGCATGCTTGTGCATGGTTGTGTGAGGGTGTATGTGCGTGCGTGCGTGCTTGCGTGCGTTTTTTCATATTTGACAAACAGACTTGGCAAGGTTATGCCGCGCGTGTCTGCTGTGAACTGCTGCTTTATACGTATGGACCATAGCCGCGTGTATTATGTCACAAGGGCTCAACTGCTCCTTACATTTCTCAGCCTATGTCCCTCTGTTGCAGCGATGCTCAATGTATTTTTGTTTCCCGTCAATTATTCATGCATGCTGTCCACACCTCTTTTTTTTTATTTTTTTTTTATGGAGCTTATATGACAAATAGCACATAGCACATGACACGTTTGGTTATATATGTAGGTGGATGGATTGCTTGATGGACGGATTACCGGATGGCGACATGACACACAACCAGATTTGTGCTACTCGGAAAAGCCAAGAGTCGTGTTAATTACCCGTCCTTCTGCAAGCCACAACTCGGTGCAGTGTAGTAGGTGCGCGCAACAAGACGGTGAGGTAAGGAATGGGGTCAGAATCGGTTTTGTGAGGCCACCGACTCCATCGAGCATGACTCGCGTCTGCGGTGTGTGCTGCAGAGAAATATGAATTTTGAATGTGAAATCACCCTGATCAAACAACCCTCCCTTGTTTTCCCTGAAATCGGCCTATGGCTAGGTTGTTGTTGTTGTCTTTCTGATCGGGCGTGAAAGCGCTGGGAAACTATATCGACAGGTGTGACTGTGCAAATGCGGTTTTTGTTTTTTTTGTCGTGGCCAACGTTTTGTCCAAATGCACTCGTTTATATATTTATTTCTGACCACGGTTCTGTCCAAAAGGAAGCGGTGCACGATGGGTAGGCGATCAGCAGGCTCTCCGAGGACTCTCCCTTTACGTAGTAAGGCGGTCTTTGATGTGTACTGCAGTAAACATAGGCAGTTCTCTCCCGACCACTCTCTCCTGGGGGATGAGGCTCAGCACAAGAACACTAATGAGCACATTAGAGAGGAAGCCATAGAGGGAAAAATGCGAGTTGTAAATGGAATTGTCTCTTGTGTTGTCTGCACCGAGGAGGCTCTGTCTACCGCAAGTGCGTGTCCGTGTGCATTTTAGCGCGTCCATAGAGATGTCGGTTTGTGCGTGCGTACGGAGGCCTGCGTACGACACTCACGCGCAAGCTTTTTCCTGGCGGGACTTTTTCAACCTGGCGAAAGCCTAGCGCAGCGTCTTGAAATTGGATTTCAATCGGGGCTGCAAAAAAATAAATAAAAATAAATCGAGCATTGGGGCTTAAAAAAAAAGGAAAGTGTTGCCGTGAAACAGTCGCTGACAATGGCAGAGGCAAAGCGTGATGAGTGGAACATTTACCTTTTATTCGGTATGAGATAATCACAGGGTGTGAAAAATGCAATCCGAAAATGTTCACAGCTACGTCGGAGCGGCAGTTTCCATTTAAAAGAATCTGTTTATTTATTTATTTATCTACTTTTATGGAACTGTGACTCGGTGAAATTTGCTGTATTGTGTAGCCGACCAGAAGAAATGGCCTAAGTTTATAGTAGAAAGTAAATACTGAAAAGGTAGTTACCGCGAAAAATAATATCGGTAGACACCGGCCCTCTTTGAGCGCACCAGGATTGGCTGTATTCGGAAACGTATATTTTTTTCACATTTTAACTGGATACAAAAAAAAAACAAAACACAATGTGCCTTCCAGCCTTACAGTCACCTTTTCTTTGAGTAACTTCGCTTTTGTTGTTATTGTAATCTTCACATAACAATAACAGACCTCCAAGTGAATACTATACCCCCCCCCCCCCCCCCCCCCCCCAAAACTAAACCCCCCCCCCCCCCTCAACACACACACAGTCGGAAATGAAGGATTATTTTGGATGCAGAAAATCCTATATTTACTCTACACTGTTGGACTTTTTGAAGATAGCACTTGAAGGTGTTGTCGACGCTAACAACTATGAGGAAGCACCAGCCTCAGTATTCCGCTCAGATAGCTCTGATCTCCCAAGCGTCATCTGAATCTGTGATCCCCAGCCAGTGGATTCCTTGAAAGTTGCCATGGGAATTGGCAATCGGGATTGCCTTTGTTCAAAGGGGGGAGAAAGAGAGACGTGAAAATGATTTTCAAAGAGTCCGGGGCGAATCATGCTCCCTGCGCCGCTGCCATTTATTAGCACATTTTCCACTATGCTGGGTTTTTTTTGTTTTTTTTAATGTTTTTCCAGATCCCTACCTAACAGAGTTTGCTGGAGGCTCTAACTAGTAGCGTTTTTATTTTGTTACAAAAAATACTTCATTAGGAGTGCTAAAAAATTGCTTAGTATGTTTGTAATAATGAGTCACGACACTAGATCTTCATCACAACTATAAGCAAGGGACACGTTAATTATTCGCTATTACCTCATTAATAAAGATGAAGATAATCATTTTTTTTAAAGCATGATCTGCTTGACCTACTGGTTTGATATGGTCTTGGGATAAAATAATTTTGTAACGCCCAAATTGGTTGCAATGCGTGGATCAGTTAAATGGTTCACGCCGATGAGTTCAGGGTCAGTCGGCAATATCGCATCCAAACTTTCGTGCCGTTCGTTATCACCATTCTGCTCCGCCGCATCACGAAGCGGATTAATTGCTTTCTTAACCTCGGACGGGGGTATTTAAGACAGGTGGCATTTTTTTTACAGGATCCTGTTTGACAGGTGCTCGTTCAAAAGTTGTGCTTGCTGCGCTGCGGTTTGCTTTTTTTGTCCCACTTCCTTCTTTCCCCCATTTCTGGCCTGTCACAGTGATGAAAAGGGAACCCGTGAGAAATTGACAGCCCGTATTGCTCAAGGGCAAACCGACTGTATCTGAAGATGACTTGTTCCTTGATGTGGACCACGGGGGCTAAAAGAGTGGAGGCAATCCTAAAGAATGTGTTTTTTGCGGCTTCGTTTCCGAGGCAATTAGTGCATGCCCGCTTGTTCGGAGAAACTGGCGCCGGCTGAAGAAAAGCAGTGCCTTTGAATGACAGGTGAAGGAGCGGAAGGGAACGAGCGTGTTTACCTTCCCGTTTTATAGGTCAAAACAAAACAGACGCTACTCCTGTTTTAAATCCTTTGCCGATTCAAAATATGTAATAATGTGTTTGATTTAAGACACTCGTGTCGGCCTCCCTGCCTATAGGTATAAAACAGGCACGCTCGCCGACTGAAAACGACAAATGGTATACAGTAGGTGCTACAATTATGTGCCTCCGAGTTTTGTGGGAGCTTAGTCCCTGATGGGGAAAAAAAATTAATAAAAATATGGAGACATCATTCATCATCAAAAATGCTGTGTCACTGTTACTACGGCGGCCTTGTGTAGTTCACATTGTGCCCTTCTGCTCCGTCGAACAACATGTGACAAATCAAATCGCTCGCAGCACTTGAACCATTTGCCTTACGGGAGAGAGAATAGAGCTACAGCGGGAGCTTTCCATTTAGCTTTCTTTGGCTGCAAAATAGAAGAGAAAAAAATTCCGTGTATTGGAAAGCTTTGAGCACAGATAAGATTACTTGATGCAGCTCCTAAAGCGGGTGTTTGGTATCTGCGTGTCCTTGGCTTTACTAATGTAAATGTATCCATGGTTAGGTTTACAGCACAAAATCAATTTCTATCTTTGTCAGAAAAGCCCTGCCTCGTGTGTTAAAACCTGAACCCGCCGACCTTAAATATCAGGTGAGGTCTTTGTATATTATATATATGTATATGTATATGTATATATATATATACATATACATATATATATATGTATATGTATAACGTATAGTTTTTCACATGGTCACTGCTGCTGTGTGAATAAAATCTACGAGGGACACCGTGACAATGATTGCCATGGACGCGCGCACCACAGGGGGGGTTATTGTGGTCTATTTTCTATTATTAAAGTTGCATCTTGAAATAGACAGCCTTTTGAACAATCCACTGTGGGAATTGGTGAAATGAATATTACGGGACGTAATGCCGTGCATTTTAAAGCCTAGAGAGCGAAAAGAGTCGCCGTGGGTTCAAGGCCTACTTTCGCATGCACCGCACTCTGGGGGCTGTTGAATGAGAACTGATCTTAAAAATATATTCTGAGCAAGACATTCAGCAAATGCAGCTTGACAAAGCATTACGTTATTTTTACCTGTTTTAAAGATACTCCTAGTGGGTTATCTTTAAAAAAACAGAAATACAGAGGCCTCTGAATGCCGGGTGTGAGCGTGTGTGATATCTTCTAAAGTTCTTGAAGTGTTAAGAGCGGAGTCTCCGTTGGCCCCGGGGGCGGCACATATCTTTTTCTTGTGTTCCCTCTGATCTCTCATCATCTCCTGGGCCCAACGTCGGGAGCCCCAGATTTATCGATCCATGGCCCTAAACAAAACACAGATTGAACCGGGCACCGGGGCAGAACGAAAATGGATTACAGATTCTTTATTCGGCCGCACGCAATAGGTCGCTGGAGCCTGAGCCGGAAACGAGGCCAGTGCCGACCGAGATTCGGCGGGGTCGCACAAGGGGATGATAGACATGGGCCCGGAGTGACACGCGGAAGAATATGGTGTGTGAGCACACGCGTGTGCGGGTACATGGCGCCAATGCACGAATCGCTTGTGCAGGCCATTTGTATTGGCGAGCTATTGAGCCTTGTAACGCTCCATCCGATGGAAATGCTCGACGGCATGATGGAGTGAGAGCACTCCGAGGTGATAATGGACCTGTCACTGTGTGTGCGTGCGTGCGCGCGCGTGTCAGGGGGGGGGGGGGGGGGGGGGGGGGGGGGGGGGGGGGGGGGGGGGGGGGAATGTGTGCATGCGCGCGTGACTGGGATTTTGACGGAATATCTGCATACGTTAGCGTGCGGCTGCACATGCTAGCGCACGTTATCTGTCCCACATGGACATGCCACATGCCTGACAGCTGTGCACATTTCACAGGGCGTTGGAGAAACCTGCATTGCAGTGCTTGTGCATGGCGGCCGTGCTCTTGATGTGAGAGCAGCTCAGGGTCAGCCTCTCCGAGAGGAGAATTAAAGCTACATCACCAGGCCCATCGCTCTCTCTCTCTCTCTCTCTCTCTCTCTCTCTCTCTCTCAATCCCCCCCCCCCGAGCTGTCTGAGCCCAGGGTGACTTTATCATCGCCTGGCTTTCTCACGTTCATAACTCATTTTTCTGCGTACATGTATTTCAATTTGTCTCGACCAAAGCCGCAGACTGGGTAAACTCGCTGAGGAGCCGCGGTTGAACGACTTTGCGTGCAAGCAAGCGGCGGCAAGGCAGAGCATATGCGTCCATAAAAAGAGCGACAAAGGCACGCAAATGGGGGAGCAGCGCAATGTGGCTCGCCAGGACGGCACCAACGTGTGCTGGTGCGAGGCGTGTCGCCAGTGGGGAGTTGGTCGAGTCTTCCGGTCGGAGGAGGGCGGTCAAATTAGGACATCGGGATAAATCACTGCGGAAGGAACTACAAGCACGGTGGCCGTGTGCCCGTGGCACATCGAGGAGATTACCCAAATGAGAAATGTGGCCGTGCGAATGAACCAGGATTTAGGAGGGGGCAAATGCTTCAACGATCACGTCTGCTTTTTTCTAAAGGTGCCTAAATGTCTCTCCCTTTTTGTCTCCCCGCAGTGGCCCCCACGCTCCCCAGTCCCCGCTCGGAGGTCTTCAAGCCGTGCGTGGAGGACAAGGACCTGGCCTTTTGCCTCAACGAGGGGGAATGCTCCATCATTGAGACGGTCGCCGGCGTTCACAGGCACTGCAGGTGGGTGTTAGGCCGCGCGGGCGCGCACGCGTTTGTGTGCGAGGCATTTGGCGTCTCTTCCCTCAGCATCGACATTTCCCCCGCGCCGCCCTTCCCCTCTAATCACCGACCTTGGGGTCATTTTTTATCCCAGTCGTTTATTTTTATTTTTTTCATCGGCGGCCTGACAGGCTGTGTTTTCCGGAGCGATGTTTTGGGTGGAAGGGGGGGGGGGGGGGTTTGTTTTGGGGGGAGGGGGGGGGGGGGGGGGCGTGTTTGTGCACATGCATCTAAAATGCCGACGGTCCGGGGGAATCCATAGCGCTCCTTTTGGACTGAGCCTAACCGATCTCTCTCACGTGCTCGGGGGCCGATCTCATTGGGTGGAGGAACGTTGGCAACAACACAACAACATTAACGGTGAATGCATCTGAGCTTGCCGTGACAACATAACAGCGTCGACATCTCGCTCTCCCAGTGGCCACTCCAGCCACTCGCTCGCTCTCTCTCTCTCTCTCTCCCGCCCGCGCTCCCGCAATAATTATTTCCACTGACAGTAAACATCTTTCCGACTTCACTCCTTCCGAGCTCATCGTCCGTGACAGCTGTAATTTCGGCCCTCGCACCGATTTTCTGCCCCGCTTCATTTCTGAGAATTTGTTTTGCTCGTCACGAATGGGTTTCTTGCGCGGCAGTCGGACGGGGGCCCTCGCGCTGTCCTGAAGGTTGAAGTGGACTGAATAAACACTTTTAAGGCTGATTAACTCTGAAAGCCTCGGACTGATCCGAAAAACACTCACTAGCCCGGGAGCATAATGAGCCGACGCACGTCTGCGTAAGGATTATATTGTTTTATACGGGGGCCAATATGGGTTTCTGTTTTCCCGTGTGTGGTCGCTTCCGTTCGTTTGGTGTAGGCACCGAGCAAAAAAAGCTTTGTCGCTGGGCCTAATTGTTATGATGCAAGGACAAATTTCAGGTCTGTAATCACCAAACCATAACGAAAAAAAACAAAAAACGAATCCAATTAAAATGGGTTTAATGTGACCTCTTTGGTAGGAGTTGCATTTTAATGTTCGGTGAAAAGAGGAAGGCTCTCGCGAGATCGTTCTTTGATCATCCTTAAGCGGCTGCCTCTTATTTGCTTCCGTGAGTTTATGCCACCGAGTTATGGTTCTCCATATTATTTTTATTCCAGAGAGCAGGCCAAAAGTGTTTGTATATCACACAAAGATTCCAAGACTCTATATATTATTTAAACCTACCAACATCTTCAAATTATTATTCGCCCGGCAATTGTATATTTTCTACATTCTCACGCGCATCTAACACTATGCTCTCTTATGACTAATGCATATGCGCTTGGATGTATATTAGAGATTTATGTACATGCATGAGTCATTCATTTGTGGGTGCAAAGTCTCCCTTTGACCTTTGGCTTCTCAAAAGCTCGATACGTTCCCAGACAAACGATTTTTCTCCGCTTTAAATAAACATGACGGAGAAATGTTCTCGGAGTGGAGAATTGTTATGAATGGTGCTGCATGGGGAGAGAAAAAAATCCGCTCCATGGCACTTCGTGAGTAATAGTAGTAATAGTGAATTATAATGAAGAATAGTCAACATTGAGCAAATGTGTGTTTTAATTCATACCCACTGAGTTTGATGAATTGAACGAACGAATGAGCAACATTTTTCGTCGTAACTAGCCGTAAAAAAAAAAAAAGTCAAATAATTATATGGAAGAAATGTTTAAAAAAAAAAAAAAAAAACAGCATGTAAAATACAAAAATACAGATTCAAGTGTCGAAATGCCCAACGCATACATCTATCATGTACTTGTACTAACGATACTATAACGAAATACAAATGAGAAAGTCAACTAAGCAGCAGTGGCAAACCTTTAAGACTCACTTCAGCAGCAACCCTCTGGGCTGTAATTAGTGGCGGCTGAATGACTGCATACTATAGGACTCAGGACAGGCTGCAGGGTCTGACCTGCAGGCGCCACGCGGCGTTTTTTGCCCCTCAGCCGAGTGCCGGGGTTGTGCGTGAGAATAATTACAGGTTCGTGGGTTCCCGCCGTGGAAAGGTTACTTTTTCCTCCGTGCCTGAGAGAAGCAGGGCGTCGTCGGAGTAAAACATCCTGATTTCTGCGTCATGTCTGCCACGCTCGTGTCGCCGCCGCTCGGCGGAAACTCCCGTGCGCTTTTTTTAACGAGGACAGTCATCGGCAAACGAAATGATTTGGACGGCGCCTCGCGACAGGTCATTTAAAATCGAACCGACTGCGGGTGAGCTGCACTCAGGGATTCGCAAACACCGCAGATTCCCCGAGGGGTGGAGCCTGAGTTGCGTTAAGGCGAAACCCATTCAAGTTGCACTGGTTATAGCTGGTTCTCTTAATTCCACGGTATAAATGAGTCACTTCACTTTTGATCCGCACACCCGTCTCTCTCTTTCCCGCCTTTCTGAACCCTTCAGCTCTTCTCACCGGCCTTTGGTTTGCTTTGGGACCGGGCGTTTCCCGCTGAGCGCGAAACGCACGGTCGACTTGTGTGTGTGTTGAAAATGGCCTCCCACGGTTTGATATTTCCTTTCTCGCGGATTCAACGGTATGGAGAGTCAAAGCAAAACAGTGTGCAGCAAATGGCTCTTCGGTGACTGCGTTCACGCTAGACTGTGCACAATCTGATCCGGCGGGGTTCTGCTTCCAGTCACTGAGATGAACCCTTATATTGTCAGTCCAGATGAATGGAATATGATATCAACTAAAGCGGGGGGGAAAAAAAACAAAAAACATGCAACTTGGCCGGTGTGCCTTGAGATGCCGCCGCGGATCAGTCATCCCTCTGAGCAACGCCGGCTCAGTGTCCCCGTGGCAGCCGCCGCTCGTCATCCCCCGTCTCCGCTCGTCAGCCGAGCAAAGTGGAAGTTGAACAACTGCCGCTTCCTTTGACGTCATCGCGGCCTCCGAGCCCGCGGCGCAAAGAGCATAAGAGATGACTGGCTGCATTCCAGCATGAGACGGGCAAAGATGACGGGACAAGTCTTTAAACACTTGAATCATTGGATCGTTCTTTTTTTTGGGGGGGGGGAATTAATTCATTATGTGATGAAACATGTTCCCCGGCTCTCCTCCCTCGCCAAGCCAACCCCCCCCCCCCCCCCCCCCCCCCACCCCCCCCCCCCCCCCCCCCCCCCCCCCCCCCCCCCCCCACCCCCACCAACACCACCCCCCACCCACCCCCCCCCCCCCCACACACACACCCCCACACCCCCACACCCCCCTTCATGTTTGCCAGTGCTAATAAGGGGCCGGAAATAAACATGCAAATGTGAGTTTAAGACCTACTTCCACATCAGTGCCACGGGCTTCTTATACTTATACACTAAGGGGAGAGAAGATTTACAATAATTCACAGATCTTGTGATATTGGGGGCCCAGTCACACATTTATGATTTCATTAAAACATGTCGTTAAAGTTGGCCAAGTGGATAACTGGACAGAAAGAAGAAAAAAAAACAATTTGCACCGCTTGTGGCAGACAAGACAATGGAGAGGCACAGAGAGGGGGGATTTGAGGCCACTGACAGGCGGCCCAATCAAACTGTCTATTTCCTTTGATTATTATAATTGTGGATTTCTTTTTTAAAGAGAAAATGTTCACTATCACAGGTTGTGAGACAAATATTCGGTTAGAATAAATGGCTGGTCTTTCTGCAACTACTAAGCATCAAATCTGCCTTCAGGAGAGGAGACATGATTTTGACATTTACCTCTGATAGCAAACGAGGGACTATATTAGGGGACGTTAAGCACTCCAGGACAACACCTTTTTGGATAACTTTTGATAGGAGGGCCATAGAGACCTGGAAGTTGGCTACGTCCCCACTATATCGACCCTTCCGCATCCAACGGTGCCGCTCACGAGTCTTTGCGACGTCTGGAAGTTGGATAAATAGGGAAAAGGGACATTTCTGCGAATAACTTTTGATGGGAAGGTCTCATCGACTTCCTGTTTCGCTCCGCCCACCATTTTTGGCCTTTCTCCATCCAACGGAACAATATGGGTTAGGGTCAGATTTGACACTGAGTGAGTATGAACCAATCGAGAGACTCCGTTGTCATTATATGTAGTGTATTAAGCCATGGTGTGTAATTTTTTTATACAAAACAAATTTGCGGTGCCTCACAAAAGGTTGAACACACTGGACTGCAGGACGATAAAAATACGCTCACAGCGGAAAGAAAAATTAAACGCATATGTTCTGCGAAGATGTTAAAAAAAAAAAAAAGGGCCAGAGGTGGAGGAATACATTATCGGGACGTGAGCTGGAACTTCCCACTCACGTCACCTGTGCTCCTGCTCTTGTCTTTAGCACCACCGGATGAAGAGTCTGCCTCCAGTATATAAAGTGTGTCCCTGCGCCGGCGGTGGAGAGAATGGCCAGGGGTGCGTATGGGGGCACCCTGGATTAAATGATCAACGTTCGCCCGTGATCCAACGAGAAGCGTTACCCCAGTGCAAGAATTGGGTGTCAGGACACGGAGAGACAAATAGAACCTGCGGCAGACGCGGGGACACGTTGTCTGTGCCAGTTCCTGACGGTGCAATAGAGCTCCACAGCCAGCTCCAAAACTGTCACTCCATTCATAATGATGCACGCTGACGGCGCTTGGTATTTTCTCCCCCCAGATGAGGGATTCAAGTTAATGTAGGCCAGCATATCACCCGCAAAGAGTTGGGAAAGAATTCATTCATGATTCTCTTTTTTTTCTCAACCCCAGAATGTCAGTGTCTCACAGTGTTGCTCCTTTTTCCGTCTCATTCCGTTTCAGCTCCGTTGACCGCATTCGGACCCCACTATAGCAACGGTGTGTTTTGAGTATTTCCTGTTTTGAATCACAGCGTTTAACCAACGTCAGCGGTTCCGAGCAAGAGTTACCGGGAGGTTAATGGGTGGTGCGAAGAGTAAGGCGTCGGTTTACTCCGTATGTGAGGTCTGCCAGTTACAGGGGGCCATGTGTGTAATTCAGGGAAGCGGCGCTTGCCAGAGCCACTTAAAATCCTCCCCGAGCACGGGACTAAATAGGACGTCATGGCCTCTGATAATATCTGATGGAAATAACTGTACAGTAATTGATCATTCTGCATGAATGCCCGGCTTCATTCGGCCAAGCTCTTACTGATTCTTCCGTGCAGCTCCAGTAAAGTTCCTCCTGCATTCAGAACATTCACCTCTAGCAGGTTTTAGTACAAAAATGGTTTCACCATGGGCCTGTTTGGTTATGCAGGTTTTCACCTTGACGTGAGGCCTCGGCAAAGTCGGCCTGAGATGCGCTCGGCAAACCAAAAGCATGCCTTCAGCCGGAGGCCGACGTGGCATGTTTCGGTGGGCGTGAGGGTGGGCCGTGTCGCCGGCCGCCGCCTGCTGCACTGGGTGGTGTTCTGATGACACACACACACACACACACACACACACACACAGAAGCTTTTGCATGCTTCATTCAGCACCTGCAAGACAGCAAAGAAGTGAATTATTGGTCGGTCAAAAGGCCGATTCTTCTTGGTACATGGTACACAAGTAGCAGCCGTTTTACACGCAGTCTCCGCCTTTTTTTTTTTTTTTGAATGTATCCGATATTCCTCCAACAGCACCCTAGCCCGCCAAATCTTTATTTCTCGGCTTAAATGGAGAAGATTTCTTTTGTGTAAATCTGCAGGAAAATGGTCTTCCGCGCCTGCTTTTAATAATGCCTCCCAACTAGTGTGGACGTTGTATCAACAAGCCAGGATACAGAGGCTCGGTTGTGTTGCGCAAAGCTGCTGCAAGTTCGCTTCACGGTTGAAACCTGCCTGATGTTGCCACCTCGCTGAAAGAAACTTGAAAAGAAAATTCGCAAAATCTTTTTAATTGTGAGTTGAGTTTTTAATGTTTTCTTCATTTCTGATTGATATGTAAAACAATTATTGAATTGCAAAAAGCAAAGTTGACAGAGGGTTACAGAACTACCAAAGTGTTTTTTTTTTACTATCAGTGTTATACATGTTAATTTTTACCATTAAGAAAATTGGATGTTTTTTCTCATTCTCGCTGGTGATATTGCCGGCATGAAGTCTTGTAATTCGTGGCTTGTAATTGTGAAATTTGTGAAATCTTAAAAGGAGTTCTGAAACGTCTGAAACCATTATTGAAAAGTTTGAAAAACAGATTTATTGAGGCAGTGATAATGGGTGCGGTGCAATGTTCATCAGTGCAATCTTCGCATCAATTATAGGTTTAGTTCAAATGGAATTGCCATTCATGGCTTCATTAACACCGAGCCGGCAAAAGCGATGTTGCAGCGCCTTCATTATTGATGGTTACCGATGACAAAATCGGACCCGCCCACATTTAACCCTTGTGTGACGTTCGGGATTTTTGTTCATCTGCCAGTCTGCATTATTGGGTTATTTCATTCAAACGGAATACTTTGGCTTAGTCACAATCAATACACGCATATGGCATTGATGTCTGTTATTTGTCTTCTTCCCTGGTTCCCTGCCAGTCTCTGACTCCCGCAGGGATTCTGTAGATTCCTCCAAAAAGACACAAACAGCAGTTCCTGGTATGACGATGTACCTGCCATCTCCAGTTTCCACACGTTTATAGTGGGATATTTGTCTGTGAGGGGGTTGTAAAGTGTGCTTTCATTGAGGAGGGAAAAAAAACAAAAAAAAAAGCATTTGTATGTTCTTCACAGAAATAGAACCAAGGCCAATGAGTTTCGGGTGGAAAATAATTGAAATTGCATATTTCTTCTTTGAGCAAACATTGAGAACGAACACCACACGAGGGTTACCCCTTTTGCTTTTTGTCGCTTTAGCGTGGCGGATGAAACGTGTTTGTGTGTGTGTGTGTGTGTATTAAAAGCCCTGGCAGAGCTGGAGGGAGCGCCTGACGGCTATTACCATGGTTACTTCTTCCCTCGTTAGATGAGGCCAAAAGCAGAAAGAAAGAATAGTCGTCGACTCGAGCGTCACTGCTAAGGCAGTAACCTTCAGCTTATCGCCGACCATTTGCATCGTGTTGCGTGTATTGATTCTGGTTGATCGGACGTTACGGGGATGGTCAGCTCACGGCACCAGGGACTGCTGTCGTGAATAATGCAGGGCGCGAATTTGCACATTTGATTGCCTCAACCGTCGCTCTGCTGACATGAGATATTGGCTCGTATTGAAATTGAAACAATGATTTGTTTTATGTCCCTTCCTTCATTCACCGCCTGTGCAAATGGATCACAGGTGAACAACAAAAATGTGCGTTCTGCGCGTCCCCATGTCTCAGGGGGACACACGCTCTTCTTTCCTGAGGAGAGGAAGCACATGAAACCACGCAAGGAAAAACCCACCAGCCATTCTCTCGTCCCCACCGTGATGAGAAGACCTGTGTGCTGGTCCGTGTCTTTGCTGTGAGCCTGTTTTTTTTTTTCGTTTTTTTTCCCCGGGGGACTCGGGAGATGTTCACGGCGGTATTAACCCGAGTCTGATATGACAAAATGACTTAACTTAACTTCCCCTTCCTGTTTTTCTTCCCCCTCATCCCCCCCCTTTTTTTTTTTTTTTTTGCGATTAAATTGTCACCCCACCGTCAGACCTTGACAGGCCGCACTAATCCACGATGCCGCCGCTCCTCTGCTGATCCAATTCCTGCGCAGGGAGGACGTTCTCCAGGCTCAGAGCCAATGGGCCGTGTGTCGCCCCCCCCCCCCCCCCCCCCCCCCCCCCCCCCCGGGCCGGGTGGCCCCCCCCCCCCCCCCCCCCACTACCCCAGCCCGGCTGCTAAATGAAAGCGGCACAATTATAAACGTGGGAGCACACTTACCTGCTGGCAACATACCGTGACAGTCCCGTCATCTCGCCCTGGAACGTAGCACAACTGGCTGATTCAGATTCCATTATCTTCTCATTTCCTTATCGCCCACCACCGGACCGTTGATATTTTCAGCATCTTATATACTACTATACTACTATATACTTAGGGAAAAAAAAAAAATCCTTTCCGGCCCCCCAAAAAATTGCTATAAATGTGCAATTCACACATTGCTCCTCCTATAAATGCGTCCCAGCACACGCATACTAATATGCTAATGATACAAACGTCTCCATCCCGGCATCTGTCTTCTTTTCCGCATGTATCCCGCAGAACCCGTCGCTGACGCTGCAGATGAGAGACTCGCGTGTCCATATGGAGCTGTTCAAGGAGGCATTGTTTTCCAAGCGAAGAGTTAATGAGCATGGAACAGACACGCTGTCATGAAACCCGGCATGCCTGCAGACAACTGAGGCGTTCAAAAGGTGTTCGCGTTATGATTTAGCATGGTTTAAAAAGTGAACATTCAATCTTTTTTTCTTTTTTTTTTTTAAGGTAAAACAATGCTTCCTTGTTTTAAACCGTATCTGAAACTTCTGGAATGTCAGTTTTGGGTCTTTTAGACACTCTTAGTCTCGCCGAAATCTCTTTTGTATCGGTGGTCAATGTGATTATCAAGCCATGGGGGATATCTTTCTCCGCGGGGGCTTGTTTTTGGCCCGATGCAACACTCCGGCAATAAGTTCTTCTTACCTCACCTCGGGCTGCCAGACACGCGTGTGCCCACACGTCCTTGTTTATTTGCCCTCAATAATAGTAGTCATCATCCATCTTTGGAAGTGATGAAAGCAATATCAGGCAATTCCAGTCCTACACCTAATGTTATGTGAAGATATTGACATTAATATTATGACCTACATTTTTCCTGCCACCGACTATGCATGTAACCTCCATTTAATGTAGTATATAACTGACTAACGTGCCAATTAGTATGCGTGCAGAGTACAGAGCAGGGATTTTGTTCTAGCGCTATAAGGACTGAGCTTAAATCTCTGTGGAGCCGTGCGTGTGTGTGAACTTAAATGAGCAAATCAGTTCAACCTGACGCCGAATGGACTTTACCCTGCCAGGCGTCTGGAATAACGTCGGCGTAATGTCCGATTGAGCTGATAATAGAGGCAGGTAAGTGTCGGGGAAATTCACGGAGAGCGGATGCATGCGCGTGTGAATGCGTGTGGATGTGGCTCACCTGCACCCTCTGTCCAGGAAGCCCATCACTTTGGCCAAATAGTGTGAGGCTTTCTTTTTTTCAGGGTCAGAGGTCAGAACACGTCTTAACGCAGACATGTTTAAATGGCAGACCTTACTTTTCTGGACATTGTCCACGGAAAATGGCGTCAGTCAGATAAACCCCTCCCAAAGGCACAAATAAGCGTTTTACAGGGTTTAATTTTTTTTTGATTTTTTTTTGCAGTTTTAAACATTGCTGCGTTATCGAGATTTCCACACAAACAAGTAAAAGACAGTCAGTTTGACTTTTTAGGCATCTTACCCAGGGACTGGGCACAGACACTTTGTTGCCTCTGTTGCTGTCACGACGCCTGCGAATATGAAATGACACCGAAGGAGACGACAAAGGCGACGACAGACCAGCCGGCGCGAACGTCAAACGTGGCGGCGCGGCGTCCCTGCGCTCTCTCCCGTCCCCTCATCGAAGGCGCGCTCGCACTTTGGATCAGGTCATGAGAGAGGCATTCGAATGTAACCGGCGGGAAGGGATGCGGAGGCAGCGCGTGGCTCGGCATTTGACGGCGAGCTCAGCCGGCGAACAGCTGCTTGTCGTCACTGATGTTTGAGGACTAAATGATTTTCAGTGGCGAATAGGGAGCGCGTCGCTTTTTCATCACGCCTGAACATGGAGAACACCTTGACAGCTGACGTTGATGACAGGTTCCACCGCATGCTGAATGGCTCTTTGGTGGTTTAACTCGGGGGAGGGCGGGGGGGGGGGGGGGCGCTGG